>BRDA01012478.1:0-25389 GCA_036984385.1 Crenuchus spilurus | reverse complement strand
CTAGGAAGTGTACTGCACATGTGCAGAATTGATTTGGGATCATGTCATTGGAAGCATGCGAAATTTGAATGATTCTAGGCCAGACTAGGGTGTTTTGGGGGGAAAAAAAAAAAATAAAAGGTCGGGTGCTTTTTAGAGGGTCGGGCGGGGATGATCACCAATTATTTTTTTTTACTTGGCCTTATGTTCAGACTGCTAGCCCAAATCTGATTTTTGGAATATATACAGTATATTGTATCCAGATTGATTTTTAATAGTCTGGATAGCAAGACTACAGCACAGAACACTGCAGTTTTCTAAACTGTGACTTGACACACTGACTGTTCAGTGGGCGATATGATGCACCTCCATCATTCCTGCTTCCACGTATGAAAGCCACATCACAGTCATGGCTACACAGTTACTGATGCCTTCTTCTTTTACGACAGCAACCCATACAGATTAGTTTGTGAGGACCGGACACACAAATCCCGTCTACTTACTTGCAATTAACAGTGCGGATCACCTCACCAGATCTGGTTTGAGATACAAATTTGATATGCCTGCAGTCTGAACACTCCAGTCTTTGCCTGGAGATTCACCTACCAGTGTGTGAGCGTAGGTGAACAGTGAGCTGGCTGGAGTTTCGGCTGGCATACGGGCAGATCTGGCACTTAAAGGGCCTCTCATCATAATGGATGCGCAGGTGCTTCTTCAAGCTACTGCTATCGGCTGCAGCATAGGGGCAGTGTTTACATTTGTGTGGCTTCTCCCCAGTATGAGAACGGCTGTGCAGGTTCAGCTTGTCCCGTCGGCTGAACCGCTTGTGACAAAGCTCACACTCGAAAGGCCTCTCACCTAGAAAAGAAAGCTCATTTTTATATCTTCATACTAGGGCATCTCCAAAAACGTTTATTTGTGTACATAATTAAATTCTAAAAGTTAAACAGTCATATTTTATATTAATTACCCATAAAATGATTTAAATGTTGATATTGTTTCAATAGTTATTTACTCAAACTGATGAACACTTATACTGTTCACCAGTAAAATGGTCACTTAATGTGAAATGAATATTAAATATAGGACAATTACATTTTTTTTAAATTAAATTATGCATAACAATGATCTTTTTCCATGATATTACATTTTATGATGTGGCGCTCTAAATACTTCTTTAAAATATTTCTTACCGGTATGAGTTAGCATGTGTCTTTCCATATCCTTTTGGCCATACTGTGTTTTGAATGTACAACCTTGGAACAAAAAACACATACAGACAAACAAATGTGTTTAACGTATAAATCATGACATTAAAAATCACACTGTTAAGGTCATTTTAAATCACAAAGACATCATTGCATCCATAGCAGTGGTACTTGTCACATTGCCTCAGTAAAGCCTGCAGGATAATCAAGGACCACACTCAACCTGCTCATGGACTCTTCAGGCGTCTGCCTTCCGGCAAATTATATGAAATGATTATTCGCTGCAGTGTAGCTATATAAAAAGTGTAGCTATTGTTGTGCAATAATTACTGTATGCACCTTATCACTTTTCAAGTGTGTAAGTTTTACATTCAGTTTTTTTTGCCAATTTTCTCCCTTTCCCAATGTGATAGTTGCCAATTAACTCAACCCATTAATGGCTCTCCCCATCACATTGCACTATCCCTGACTTTAGGAGGCTGAAGACATGCACACGCCTCCTTCGTTGTGTGCAATAGAGCCACCGCCTCTTTTTGAACTACTGCTTGATACACTGTCCCAACACGCTCAGAGGAAAGTGCAGGTCTCCAGTTTCGAATAGACCAATAAGTAGATGCCCGAGCCAGCAAACATTGCAATGTGTGAGTGATAGGGAGAGTGAGAGTGCCATCTACCTGCCCAGAGAGAGCATTATAAATTTTGTTCTCTGTGGGCCCCAGCTGTTGATGGTAAACAGCATGACCAGAAATCGAATTCACAATCTTCTGGTCATAGTGTCAGCGCCTTAGCCCGCTGAGCCACTCTGAGCCATACATTCAGTTTTTATGGTGTAATATGTTCAATATTCAGCACTTATATTCATATCAGGGATATATGCAATTTTAATGTGCAACATTTTTACTATATCCATATACATAGGAAATATTTTTTATACTATAGTCCAAATCTTATTTATATTCTTATGTCTATTTCATTTCTAATATGTGTTGTCTAATATGTATATCTTAATGTACTTATTAGCACAAATTTGGAGATATACAATTTAATTCAGTCGTACCAGTCTCCTGTTGTAGAGTCTGAATGACAAAGTTCACTTGGACTTTTGACACTGACCTGAGAAGCAGCAAATATGTCTCTTTTGAGCAAGCGTCGGTTTCAGCTTTTTGGAGGGCGTTTTCTGGGTTTTGGTCATGGACTTCTTGACAACCTTCAAAGCAAAGGCCTGAATAGATTCTATGAAATACAGAGAAAACAAAAAAATTTGGAAAAACAAAAAATTTCCTCTAAAAAATAGGAGCAATGTGCATTATAAAGCCATAATAAGAGATAATTTTTCTATAGACTGTGATTGATTTAGCAGAAGGTAATGTTTTATAAATGTTGCTTTCCATCTTATTCACTGGCTGAAAATTGCCTACAGTACCTTTTGCCACTTTTACAATTACTATTTTTGAGTGCGAGTTCTGTATAAGAGCTTTACAGTATGATGTGTCTCACTAATTAATTGATATTATGCCAGGACATACATTAAATACATGATAGCGAGGAGCTCTGACCTACCAGTAGTCCCAGCAGCTGTAGCTGATATGTCTGTGGTGGGAATTTGGCAGCCATTTTGCTTGTGGGCAAGAAAGATTTCAAAGTTGTTGTACTGCTGCTTGCAGAAGCCACATATATGGATGTCTGGGCTCATCTCAACCAGCAGATGGTTTATCCCTACAAAAAACACTTTCATTAGCCATGTTACAGACATAAAACGACCACATATCCTAATCACTGTCCTTGGCCAGACTGAAAGTGAAAGTGACACACTGTCCAGTGTGCTTGCAGGCAGAGAAATGTCAACCTCCATTTAACCTATGTGTGCAGTGACACACACATACACACACATTGGTGAACAAACACACTAGGGGGCACCGAGCACACTTGCCCGAAGCAGTAGGCATCCATATCCACAATGCCTTGCTCCAGGGCACTTCAGGCATGTTCTGTCAGTTCAGGGGATTGAACCGGTGTGTGTACTCATGGCTGGATCCTTAACAACAAGCCCACAGCTACCCCAACATACATACATACATACTAGTGAACATACAGTATCTAACAAAAGTGAGTACACCCCTCCCATTTCTGCAAATATTTGATTACATCTTTTCATGGGACAACATTATAGAAATGACACTTCAATATAACTTAAAGTAGTCAGTGTACAGCTTGTACAGCAGTATAATTCTACTGTCTTCTGAACAGAATATTCAGGACTATAATATCCATATAGAGTGCAAAATTAATTAACATTTGCCCTCGTTCATTTGGTAAATTTTTTGCGGGGAAATTTTGTCCCAGTTATCGTTCATCTGTCTGGTTTCTGTTGCTAATTTTGCAAAAACAAAGCATCCTTAGTGCGCCTGTAAGGGGTCAGCATGAGCCCCATTTGCCAGCTAGGCCTCCCTCAGCCACTAGAGGAAGCCAGCGTTTGTTTTGTACACCTGTTCTCTGAGTTATTGGTCTATCTATTTTGCAACCATTTTCAGACTGTACTGCTGCACACTGTCTCTGTAGTTGGACGTGCAGCACTACTAGTAGCTCTTTTGTTTGGGTTTTTGTTTCTTTTCAAAGCTCTTTAACTTCTGATCATTAGGTTCCAATCATAGGTTTGGATATGGTCCCATGACCACATCAGAAACAAACCTCTCTGAACACATTTCCATATGCCAAGAAGAGTCTTCTGTAAAAGTAAGAGTGATGTTAAATGTACATTTATCCATTTCATTAGTCTTTTGTATTCATTTCTTTGTTTTCTGTATGTAAAACTATAGTTATTCTATATAAAATGTATATTTGTTAATATTTTTGAGTGTTTGGAATAGATTAATTAGATTTACAGTATTTCTTTTGGGAAATATTGTTTCAGTCATCATTCATTTCGAATATCATCAGGCACTTTAAAATGAATTAACGACAATAACCAAGGTTCCACTGTAACTGGCAACAAAAATGAGTACCTCACAGTGAACATGTCCAAAGTGTGGCCAATTGTGTTGTTGTCCCTCCGTGATGTCATGTGCCCCTTAGAATTACAAGGCTCCAGGTGTGAATGGGGAGCAGGATTGTTAAATTAACAAACAAACAAACAAACAAAAAAACATGTGCTGCCAACAATGCTGAACAGATTGAATTCAGAGGTCATCCCATCACTGATCAGACCAAATGCCACACACTGCATCAACATGGGCTGCATGCCATTCGTCCCAGAACAAAGCTTCTTCTGAACCTGACACACAAGAAAGGCCACAAACAGTTTGCTCAAGACAAGCAGGCCAAGCGCATGGATTACTGGAACCATGTTCTGTGGTCTGACAACACCAAGATAAACTTGTTTGGCTCAGATTGTGTCCAGCATGTGTGCTGTCACCTTGGCAAGGAGCACCAAGATAACTGTGTCTTATCTACAGTCAAGCATGGTGGTGGTAGCATCATGGTCTGGGGCTGCATGAGTCCAGTTCATTGAAGGAAACATGAATTCCAACATGTACGTACTGTGACATTCTGTAGCAGAACATGAACCCCTTCCCTTCTAAAACTGTTTGTTTTCCAACATGATAACGACCACAAACACACATCCAAGATGACGGCTGTCTTGCTGAGGAAGCTGAAGGTAAAAGTGATGGACTGGCCAACTATGTCTCCACATCTAAACCAAGTTGAGCACCTGTATGCCATCCTCAAAGCAGAAGGTGGAGTAGCAAAGGTGTACAACATCCACCTTCATGGAGGAGTGAAAGAGGATCCCAGTAACAACCTGTGCAGCTCTGGTGAACTCAATGCTAAAGAGGGATAAGGCAATGATGGATAATAATGGTGGGCAAACAAAATATTGACACTATGGGCACAATTTGGACATGTTCCCTGAGCGGTGTATTCACTTCTGTTGCCAGTTATTTGGACATTAATAGTGGTGTGCTGGGTTATGTTCAGAAGACAGTAAATCTATACTGCTACAAGCTGTACACCGAGTACTCGAGAAGTGTAGAACAACAAAGTGCGACTATATGGTCAGTGGAGCTAAAAATGACAATGACTGTAGATACAAAGAGATGGTCATAATATTGTGATATAACGGTGTATATTCATTGATTTATGTATTTATATTTCTAAAGAAAGAGTTGGGAAAATTAGCTAAATCATGCAAATTAAGCAAGTAAAGTAAATACACTGAGTATCTCTCAGTAAAGGTTTATTTTAGAGTGTAAACTTACCGTCTGCGCTGAAAGAGGCCATTTAGATGAAGGCAGTTTGTTTACCTGCAGCCATGCGGATATACTCAGCTATAAGGCCACGCTCGGTGTGTTGTAAAGATGGACTTTATTACTTTAACCCATCTGTAAATGTCAGTGCCTGATAACGGACAGACATGCCATAATACCTAACAGCACTGTATGGCAACTCCATAGCGGTGAACGCCAATTCTTCTTCTCATTCTTCTTTTAGACATCACTGGCTCATTGCTGCCACCTGCAGAGACTTTTAGAAGACTTTTTCAAATACTGTATACAGTATGTTTACTTCAGAGGCGCGGACAGAGAAAAAAATAACACGGTGAGCAACAGCTCTAACGTTATTTATAGAAACACATTTCCGACATAAAATTATTTTAAAATCGGCACAAATTATTTTTTCATTATTAAGTCTTCATTTGAAGATACCAAGTCATTTTGATATGCTAAGTCGTTATTTTGAGATGCTAAGTTGATATTTTGCGATGCTAAGTCTTTATTTTTAGATGCCAAGTTGTCATTTTGAGATGCCAAGCTGTTATTTTGAGATATTACGTCTATATTTTGAGATACTAAGTCTTTATTTTGAGATGCTAAGTCGTTATTTTGACATCATCACCAAGTGTCAACACATTTGTGTTTATCTGGCTGGTGCATTCTGGTGTTTTGTTACTGTACCTTTAAAAAATACTTTATGTAAATGAGCTGTGTACTGATTGGCTGTCTTATGCATCAGCAGCACAGATTGAAATACTATAGCATGAATGGGTGGAGTTGTAGGCCATGCTGTTGGCATATATGTAAATTTTTTGGTTTCTGTGACATCACAAACAAGTAACTGAATTCAGACCAGTTGATCTGTATGGACTGGGAACTTAGGGGTATGTTTTGAAACTGTTATATATTAGGATGACTTGGTGGTTAGTATGCTTTCCCCTCAGTGCTGGGTTCTTGAGTTTGAAATCCTTATCTGGGTGGAGTTTCCATGTTCTCCCAGTGACAGAGTTAACAGGTTCGCCGTTTTCACGCCAAATTGGGCTTGTTTGAAAATCCAGTCGTGGGTGAAAATTCAAGCGTTTTTTGGGCTACTTTTAAAAATTATCGCGGCCACCAAAAACAACAAGAAAAGTGGGTGTTGGTAGATTGAATGCAACAATAAGAACGAGAGAGACAGACTTGAAGAGACGAGAGAGGAGAGAGACAGACACAGAAGGTGAAGAGAAAACAGTCGCTAGCTAATATGCCAGGTAAACGGGGGAAATGTTTGATATAATGGATTAAAAGTGTTCCTAATGATGAGAAAAAGGTATATTGCAAATACTGCAAATGTGAAATGAAAAAGTCAGTTCTTTTTTTTTTGGTAATTATGTTACTATTAAATGTTCTTGACTGGGATATAAAACTGACATAAAAAACTAATAAACACTAATGTTACCATATTATTAATGACTGATAATAAATCTCTTATAAACAAAATACACTCATAGTTGTTTTGCCATTTGCTTCACATGTGTGACAGGCATATTATGGGCTAGTTCAAGCTTCTGAAGGGCGGGTTTTAGACTGACTTTGGGCTGGATATTTTTACTGGACCTGGCAACCCTGCCCAGTGTCTGTGTGGGTTTCCCCCCACAGTCCAAAATAATGGCGGTCATGTGAATTGTTTACTCTAAAATTCGTTAGTGTGTGTATATGCATATGTGTATATCCAGTGAGATTGGTGACCTGTCCTGGCTATAGCTAGTTGAGTGACTTGCCCAGTGAAGGGGTACAGTGACATATAACTCTCAACTCGATTAAGTGGATAATGGATGGATGTTGCATGCTATGTTTACGTAGTGCGTCAAATTGGTTTAATAATAAAATAAAATATTATCATATGGACCTTTTAAGCACAAAATGTGATGGAACTGAGACATAGATATACTTTAGTGTATTATCATTAGGGTTTAATCATCGATTAGTCTACAAGCTCAAATATGTCTTTACAAAAAGGTAAACAAAAATCAGTTGTTTTATATTTGCAGCAACAGGTCATTTCTCATGTGTTTGTTAACTCAGACAGGTTTTAATATACCCCACCACGGTATAGTTGAATCAAAAGAATTTTTGAATAATATTCTTGGCAAGTAAATTAACTCAAAAAAGCAAGCAAGATTCAAGAAAGTCACAGTGTGGTGCCATGCACAGTATGCAAAAACAGAGAAGGTGTTTCAAAGCAGCACAACATTGGTGCAGGAATGGAAACAAAAGCACCTTACTTTCCATCACATTTTCAGCTCCTGCTGATCGAGGAAAAGTGCTTTTAATTAACCTGCCTAAGTGGCTAATGTCAGATCAGCAAATGTAAAATTAGATTATGTGTTGAAAAGCAGAAAGTTTCCTGTATGACTTGGCAGTGACATCAAGCTGAAGCAAAAATAGAGATATTTCCTAACAAATGTATTTTGATGTATCAAACGTTGCAAAAATGAGGCAAAAAACGTTGAGGACATATTAAAAAAAATACATCAGTGTGAATTTGTTATTTTTCACACATTCATACACTTTATATACCAACAGTAAGTAGGTCAGGCAGTAGAACAATGTGGTGAATATGTTTTTATTTGATTAAATGAATGTAGTCCTCAGTGAATTGTTTAAGTGATGCATCAGCAATCCCTTATTATTCCAAATAGGTAACAATATTCAGGGTTAGGCACCCTCAATGTTATCTACAGCACATTTTATTGGTTTACTTTGTGGTAATGTAGATGAAAGGTCAGAGGTTACGACAGCATATGGCGACATGGAGCTGACGATGGTATCCCAGTGAAACATAAAGTGAGTTTATTTAAACCAACATAAATACCAAAAACCAGACAAACAAAAACAAATCGATATATACAATATTTACTGAACTCTAGACGTAGAGGTCTAGAGTTCTGTAAATAGAGTTCTTTTTTCTTTCTTCAGTCCACAGCTTTACCCTCTTATACTGCTAGCCCCGCCCTGGGCTAAACCAAAGGGTAATTGCATAGCCTTCGCTAAACAAACATTTTAATGGACATTAAAATGATCTTCTCTATTCCTTTAAAATAAACACATATTAGCTAGGCCTGTTTTATTAATGTTGCAACTTTGTGAAATGTCTTTTAAAATAATAATATTGTCTCTTGTGCCAGAGTTAACTCCCCTACTCTTGTTTCTCCTTAGACTCTTCATTTTTCCTCAAGAAGGGTGGAGTATCCTGCGCTCTTCCTTTAGTCCAGAGCAGGTAAGTAAGATTGTCTTTATTATTGTTATTGTCTGTTATGACATAGAAATGGTGATATTCTGTTATGAAATGATTTGCTTTCCTTTAATGGAAGTGAAGCCTGATCCCACATAGTACACAACAGTCCTCCCATGCACCACTTCTTTGTCATGCAGGAGGTAGTTTGGTACAATGTTCTGTTTAGTCTTTGAACTGTATATTTGACAAACAAGTGGCAATGATGTGCTGAACAGCGTGGCCGGGATGCTACTATCACTCTGCTGCTGTAATTTAAAATAGACTGTGGCTATATACACAATCAGCCATTACATTAATCCCCTTGTTTTAACACCTCTGTGTCACTGCAGGACTCGGAATAGTCCACTACCCAAAATTATCCAGCCAGCATCATCATGTGGACACTGTCCTATGACCCCTATTGAAGGACTAGAGGATGACAGCTCAAAATGCGCAGCAACATATGAGCTACTGTCTCTGACTTTACATCTACAAGGTGGATCTGCAATGTATGTGTTCAAAAGCTCCAGCAGCTTTGCTGCATGTAATCCACTTGTACCAGAGCAACACACACTAATACACCACCATCACATGAGTGTGAATGAGTGTAGATACAAGGAGGTGGTTTTAATGTTATGTTTTATGTATGAAAACACACTTCTGAACAATGAACCTATAACTAGGTATATGAAGAAATCTATAGACTCAGTGTCATCAGTCTATATCATTATCTCTGTGTTGCCTGGTTAGTAGTTTTTTTTTTTCTTTTAAAGGCATAAGAACACAGTTCTTGTTTATACAGATCAAAACCTTAGTGAATTCAGACTGAAGACCTGTGTCTTAGTGTTTTGCTAATATTTTAATGAAGAGTAGGTTAAAAACAGAGCTGATCCTTCATCGGTAGTCCACTTTATCATTTCATTTCTGATTCTTCCTAAAGGGCACAAAGTACTTATATGTATAGCTTACATTTTATAGCTTAATTATATTTTTGTGATATAAAATATGAATGATCCAATAAATGATTTGAAATGAAATATATGAAAGATTTTCCACTGCGTGTAGCACATACACTCTTTTGTAGTCACTTTTATAGCCTATGGAAGATCCTGGCAGTTCCTGTGCTGCATATGTGTTTTCTGATGTTGCCTTAATCATAAAAGCTTCTGCCATTTAGCCTCACCACACTGCCCTATATAACTTTAAGGAACTTTAATATCCAAGTTTCCACTTGCAAACATGCATGCATTTGCACTTTGTTTGTTTTCACATATGCATTACAGTTTTGACAGCCCTGTTGTGCTGCAATCTTTCTATCTCTCTTTACCATTTTAATGTAATTGAATTCTATCATTGTTCACAACCTGTTCATATCCTGTAATATCTTTTATAAAACATGATTTAACTATCTACAGTGGCATTCAAATGTCTGAGGTCAAAATTTGTTACTTTGAATAGGTCAGCGAGTAAAATATTACCTGATTTCTAAAACGCATAAATATTTCTTTCATCTTCCTTTAACATTTTACACAAGGTTACTTTTTATTTACATCTTTTAAAAGCTTCTGAAGTAAAGGTTTGTCACTCTGCGTGATCAATACTTAAACACCCTCTTTGGCAACTATCGCAGCTTGTAAATGGTTTTGCAGCCAGCTAAAAGCCTATTGCAATCTTGCATGCACTGCTCTTTTGAGGTCTATACACAGATTTTTGGTGATGTTTAGGTGGGTGAACATTGAGTGCCATTGCAAAAGCTTCAGGCAGTTATTTTTGTATTGTCATTTTGTATGGGCTATCCTTTTTATCTTCAGTTTTTTATACAGATGGTGTCGGGTTTGCTTCCAGAAAGTTGAATCCATTTTTCCCTGTGAAATGTTCCCTGGTCGTCGTGACACTGGTCCCTGTTGAACAGCTGTAAAAGTCTTATTTTCATGAAATTTCATGATTTTTTTCTCCAAACATATCTGTGCTCATTTTGCTCAGAAAATGGTATTTTAATTTCAGTCCAAAGAACTGCTGAGTCCATCAGTCTTGTTCCTTTACAAACTTCTGATGCAGAATTTTGTGGTGAGGATGAAGGAAAGTATTTTTTTTTTTTTTTTTTTTTTTTTTTCCCTGATGACTCTTCCATGAAAATAATTTTTGTGGGTGTATTGCTGAACAGTAGAACATTGCACAATCATTGTCTTTTGCTAAATCTTTCTGAATGTCTTTGACAGTCAAATGAGGGTTTTGATTTTGTAGCAATCCTAGAGCAGGAACATCTCTCAAATTTTCCTTACTCATGATTACTGTAAATTGCAACTGCCCCAAGAGCTAAAGTAACAAATAAATCTACTTTTCTGAACCAAACCATGCCTGTTCAAGTGAAAAAAACTATTGTTACAAATAACATTCAAAACAACTCGAAGTGCTGGATTTGATTTTGCTACCTTTTGTATTGATATTGGCAAAATTTCAATATTTAAAGGACTCAAAGGGCAAGAACACATAATCAGGACATCCCTAGTGATTGTTTAGAGTTGGGATTTTGGGAAATGAAAAAATATGCGTCTACACCAGCATGGTGTGCTATTCCCTGGTGGAACAAGAACAACAATATGGAGGAGACTGGCCCTGTCACTTCATTTTAGCACAGCCAAGCTTGCCAGCTGTGTACAGCTGCTTAATGGCCACAGGCTGTCACAAAGCATCTCCACAATCAGGGTTGCAAGAGAGAATTTTAATTGCAGACAGAC
The DNA here is from genome assembly GCA_036984385.1 of Crenuchus spilurus. Classification (NCBI taxonomy): domain Eukaryota; kingdom Metazoa; phylum Chordata; class Actinopteri; order Characiformes; family Crenuchidae; genus Crenuchus; species Crenuchus spilurus. The sequence goes on along the minus strand of BRDA01012478.1, from coordinate 13,937 downwards.
TTGTAGGATTTGGATTGTAAAGTTGATAAGTAGCCACCAGGGGGCACCCATGCTACACTGAACATATATATATATATATTTAAAAAAAAAAAAAAAAGCCCTTTTAGGCCTTTGTGGTTGAATCACTCAAGTGGAGCAGTTAGTAAAGTGCTGAGCTTTACTTGAGTAGATAGTGGCTGATCCAGTGTGCTACTTCACTTATTATCTTTGCTTGTGTTATTTTTACGTCAATATGTTTTAATTGTTTCCACATATCTTTGTTAATGAGTGTACTTCAGCTGAATTCCACATCCACTCCTTCTGGTTGCATTCTGATGAAATATTTACATACCATTCTGAATCACCTGAGGGCTTTCTGCTCAGGTCTTGATGAGGAAGGGTCTGAGTAATCTTACTCATCATTAATTTATATCTTTCTGTTTCTTATGCAGGAATTTGGAGGGAGCTCATTATTGGGCAGCTGCCGTCGTGTTCAGGACAGTGATGTTACCGTCATGGAGCAAAGGCCTCTTGTAACAAGTAAGATTAGACACTGTGGGAATAACTTTCTAAAAGCATGAGCAAGAAAAAATATGCTTCATTCACCAACCATTCTTAAAAAATATATGTTCTTAGAACAGTCTTATGCAGTTTTCACAAAGATTCTGACATCTACCAAAGTTCTTATCTGGGATATGTTCTTGGGACAATATCTACACACACTTATGAGTACACTTATGCACAGTCCTGGCAAAGTTGCAAGCAACTCCAAAGTTTAAGAACATTATGAACATTTTGTAATGTTCTAAGCAAAAGAACGTACAAATATATTGGTGAATGTGGCCCACTGACAGGAACTCTCAAATTGCGGACCTAATAGTCCACAATTTATTATTCATTAATACACCTAATAAAGAAAGAAAAAAACTAGGGCTGAACAATTTTGGGAAAAATATTTAATTGTAATTCTCCATACTAATATTGTGGCTGTGATTTAAATTATGATTATTTTCTCAAAATAATGTTCAGGGTTATTTTTTTTTCAGGAAGACCAGAATACTTTCTTGACTTGACGTTTGACTTGTAAATGTAACTTGCCAGATTGCCAGTAACTTGTAGATGTGCCGTCACAACACATGGAGGTTTGGTTGCCCTGGACTGGTCCAACTTATCAGCAGGGAGTTCACAAGCTCTGCCTTAGCTTAAATTTCCCCACTTAAAACTTAAAACAACCTTTTTCTATGATCAATCCATTAATCCACTTAATCCTGGTTCTTTTTCTATCATGTAGGCTAAAATATAAACAATGCAGCACTTGCGATTTGAAAATTGTTCTCCCTTAAATTGCAGTTTCAGTGTAAAAATAATTACTATTTCAGCCTTAATTTAGACAAGGCAATGCAAGTTTATTGATATAGCATATTTCATACACAATGGCAATTCAAAGTGTTTTACATAAAACTAGGAAGTACGATAATAATAAAAAAAATAATAAAAAAAACACACAATCTTTGGAGATTTATGGAGATAAATAGTGTAAATTCTACGCAGTGTAATTTGTATAAAAAAGGTAAAATAGAAGCAGAAAACAAACACCAATAATATTAATAATAAACACAGCTATATTAAAAATTGACAGAGGCATAAAATAGTAACAAAGAATTTAGCATGAGGTGTACAGACTACATCACTAAATTTGAAACAGAAAATATTGTTGTAAATTTAACTTATATACTTGTTAATTTTGTTAACAGTTAATGTTAATAGTTAGCAGTTATTTTTTACATCATAGTACATTTTTGTGGATAGCATACATCACTGTCATTTTAAGAGAAAATGTAAATACAGTACATGAATAAATGAGCAAAAAACTTTGGCATTACTTAATTCTGACATAACCTCAGCTTCAAAGATGTTGTCCAATGAAAGTTTAACAGTACATTCACTTATGATATGTAACCAGACTATATTTCTGTGGACCAATTTGGATTCCATTTCTGATTACTTGCACAAAGCTGTACACAGGTATTCAGTAATAACTAACATAAGATATTTAAAATGTAACCTTTCCAGCTCTGTTGGCTGATTTGCAGTCTGGAAATATGAACCTTTTTTAAGCTAAAAACAATGCAAAATATTGAATCTGCTATTACCCATGCATGAACAGTGACATACTGCTCTTACTGTGTACATTAGCAGCCATGCGGCAGATGGGAAAACGGATTTAATCAACATATTGTCAAACAAATATTTCAAAAAAGAGCAGGAGAGCTCCCCACAGGACCATTTTTAACAATCTATTAAAGTTCTTGTCATTTTAAGTTTCCGTAATTCCTCAACATCCTATAAACAGATGTTATTCAATGTTAACATTATTAGTCAAACAGCCGTGTTTGCCTGGTGTTTATGGAAAAAGAGGGCGAAGATGGAGCCTGTTTGAACTTGCTGTCCTACATCCTCGCAAATACAACAACAGATAAAAAGAGTTATCTCTTATGCGTTAGGATAAATGGCGAGCTTGACAATGCAGATGAGAGGAGATGAAGGGAGAAAGGAAGCTAAAGAATAGCCCCTCACCCCCTTTCCTAGCCTTGCAGTTAATATCTGAATGCTAATGACATTCATGAATCTCGCAGATCAAATCTTTTTGCATTTATATCAAGTGTACAGTGGCGTCGAAAAGTACAGCGTCAAGAGTTTTGACTTTAAAAGAAAAAGTGAGGTTTGAGATCGAATTTGGCAGCCTGATATGTTTATGACAAATGGAGAGCCAGGAGAGGATGTTCTGAATTTGTTCTGATGTTTGGTTGGAGCTGCATGACAAATTATACACACATGTAGAGTATGAAATTCCTGCAGTCAACAGCTGTCGTCATTGCATCAGATAAAACAGACAATGTCTGGGAAACATCACATGCCTCTGACCCTGTCTACATGATTGCACAAAGAGACAGAACACACACACAAACACACTCACATGCCCCCGCCCCTTTCATGCACACCCTCATGCACAGACACATTAGCACACACACAGACATTTTTATGCAATGTCTTATATATGTATCATACACTTATCTTACATATACAAATGTACACTCACTGGCTACTTCATTAGATACACAAACCTTGTGTCTACACTCATTGTTCATTTTATCAGCTCCAATTACCACATATATGCACTTTGTAGTTCTACAATTACAGACTGTAGTTCATCTGTTTCTCTGTATACTTTGTTAACCTCATTATACCCTTTCCTTCAATGATCAGGACCCCCACAGGACCACTATAGAGCAAGTATTATTTGGTGGTTGACGTGGTGATGGTGTTAGTGTCTGTTGCGTTGGTATGAGTGGATCAGACACAGCAGAGCTACTGGAGATTTTAAACACTGTTAGCTCACTGTCCACTCTATTAGACACACCTACCTTGCAGATGTAAAGGCAGAGGCAGTAGCTCATCTGTTGGTGCACAGTTTGTGTTGGTCATCCTCTAGTCTTTCATTGGTTTTATATTTATACACAGTGGGGAAAATAAGTATTTGCAAGTTTTCTCTCTCTCTCACACACACACAACCTCAGATGAACAGCACATGAAAATTACATTGCATTACACTTGGCCAAATTGCAGAAGTCTGGGGAAAAATTACACCCTTACAGCTTCCATAGGAAGTAAGAGGGTAGGTAGCAGCCAGGTGCTGTAATCAAATGCCCTTGATTGATTGATCAACTGCAAGTGTGACCTCCCCTCTAAGGTTGTGGCATTTTGCTGGTTTGGTGTGTTAAAAAGGAGCAAAGAAGTCAGCATAATTTTAGAGAAGCAATTGTTGCCGCCCATCAGTTTGTAAAGGATTATTATGCAATTTCCAAACTATTTAAAGTCCACCATTCTACAGTGAGAAATATTTTTCAGTTAAATGTTAAATGTTAAAGTTCATTTCAGTAAAATTAGAAAAAGTTTGGACAAGCAGGTTTGTTTGGAAGAGTTGCCATGAGAAAGCCTCTTCTTCTTAAAAAAGAACATTGCATAATGACTCAAGTTTAAAGTTGCATCTTAACTTACCATTAGACTTCTGTAATTATGTCATTTGGACAGACAAGACCAAAGTGGAGATGTTTAGCTATGATGCATTGTGCCATGTTTGGTGAAAACCAGCATATCAGCACAAACACATCATACCAACTGTCAGTGTGCACAGTGGTAGAGGGGTGATAATTTGGGCTTGTTTTGCAGTCATAGGACCTGTGCACCTTGTAGTCATTGAGTCAACTCTGTATACTAAAATATTCTAGAGTAAAATGTGAAGCCATCTATCCAACAGCTAAAGCTTAGCTGAAATTGGATCATACAGTTGGAACAGTACAATAATCCCAAGCACACCAGCAACAGAATGGCTGAAAAAGAAAAGAGTTACAACTCAAGCCAGTTGAAATTCTGTGGTGAGACCTGTGCATAAAAAAAGCCCACAGATCTTGATGAACAACATTTGATAAAACAACATTTTAAAGAGTGGGCTTCCAGAAAGTCATATAGAAAATGATTACTTCAAATGATCAGTGCTACAATTGCTTTTTTCAATTTCAATTTTAAGAGGTTTTTATTGTCATTTCAGCTATATACAGTACAGAACATTGAAATGAAACAACGTTCCTTCAGGACCAGGTGCAACACAGAAAACAAGTGCAGCGAAAAGCACACAAACATACAATAACTACAAACCATAAAAAATAAAAAATACAAAACACTGCTTGTCTATCTAGACTAAGACTCACTACAGGATGAAGGACAAATGTGATGTTGGTCAGTATGTGATACTGAGTGATATCTAGTGGGAAGCAAGATTCCAGACTACGGTGTGTGTTTTTAGCTGCAGATTACAGAGTTTATAGCAGCAGTTTTTAATAATTTTAGCAGCAGTTTTTGCAGTACAATGTACAATTGTTTTTTGGTCCAGAAAGTGTAAGCAAACACATACCGTACGTGGCAGATATGGGTTGATTGTCTGGGTAAAGTGATACAGGTGATGTGATATCCAGCTTCAGAGTGAAAAAAACTGGAACCTCCAGCACAAGTTAATCACTTGCAACAATATTTGGCTCTCAGAACAGTGTCAAAGAAAGACAAAAACGACATTAAAATCCACAGGACGCATCCTTGTCTACAGGGAATAGCATTTCATGAACACTGGCAGGAAACTGGAGTAAAGAACACAGAACAACCAAACTTTGAGTTTTAAACCAATTTAATTCCTGGTTACAACCCAAGACAGGGCCAAAGTCACAAAGAACTTCAAATAAGCTTTGAGAAACAGCCATTAGTTCCAATAAGGTTTCATTTGAAGATGAAATGTTGTTTTTATGTTGCTTTTATCCAGTTTGCTAGTTTAAAGGTCATGTATGATTTGGGACAATATTCTTATTTACTGCATGTTTTAAAAAGTGATTGGGGCTTCATTGCATTGCTATTACTACTATTACTCCTGTACTTCATATAACTTTTCATTCTTATACAGTGACTTGTGCAACCACAAATAAGAAAACATTGGGACAGTATGGAAAAGAGAAGTGATATAAAATGCAGTGTTTCTTACATTTACTTTGACTTATTTAATTGTGGACAGTATAAACCCAATATATTTCATGCTTTGCCTGATCATCTGTATTTTATCTAATATTCATCCATTTCCATAAAAAACATTTCTCACAACACTTAAAAGGTGTTTTGGCACCATATATAGCAATTCAAGAAGTTTCATGTGTTACTTTGTCACATTCTTCCTGCAGTCATTTCTTATTTATTTATTTTTTTTATTTACAACACATTCTTTATTAGGGACAGGTAGGGACAGCTGGCAGGCCATTGCAGTACCCATACCCTCTTCTTCTGCAGCCATGGCTTTATAACGTGCACAGCATATGGCTTTGCATTGTCTTGTTGAAAATGTGCATGGACATCCCTGGAAATTGCAAATATGCAATATGCAAATCCCTTCCAATATTTTTTTGATGAACATTGTTTTCAGAAATTTGAATAATTTTCTCATGCATTTGTTGACAAACTTGAGATCCTCTGCCCTTTCAGCTATTTGTGGATACTTCTTTTGTACTAAATCATGACTACAATCACCTGTTGATGTCACATTCTTCAGGTTTTTTTTATTACTAGCCATAAACTGCATCCATCCAAACTATTTTTGGAATGAATTGCAGGCCTGAAATGCAAGAATGAAAATATAGTATTGAGAAAATTAAATTAAGTTGACTAGACAAAACATGAAATATCTTGGGCTCATACTGGCTGCAATGAAAAAATAGGCACAATAAATGCAAATATTATTAGCATTTCACATACTGTCTCAATCTTTTCTTGTTTGAGGTATACAAGGAAAATAAAAGTACCACTGTTTGGCTTAGACTCAAGTATGCAGAATGTGTATTTGCAGGCCTATATGTACTGTTTTGTTCGTTTTTTTTGGTTAACATATTTGAAAATCATAAGTAGATCATGCACTCCAGGGCATGATCTGTGCCATCAATAGGCAGTGATAATGTTAATGCAGGGCTTAGTTAAAGCCTCCATATTTGCCTGAACACCCTCTGCTGGACAATTCTTGTCAGAACAAGATCTTTAGAAATGTTCTCTGCAGCACATGAAACTGTACTGACTGCACAAAATCTACCCCTTTTCTGGCCTTTTATAGATCTGGAAAAAAAAATCAATAAACAGAATGATGTTTTGTTGACAGTCAAGCCAAAATGATGGAAAACTGGAATGTTTTAGAAATCCTGGAAGCAAGAAGATTAAGCAGCTCCAGGCTAGTTTTGTATGTGACATGTGATGTGGACTCCACATGTTGCAGGAAATGGCACAGTGCAAATATATGAATTCTGATTCCTCATTTTCCAGATTCAGATGCTTTAAGACAGGGGTGTCCAAACTTTTCTTGTTGGGGGCCAGAAGGAGAAAAATATGTGCAGTCACGGACCACAGACTCAGAGTTTTTTGTTGGTCATGGCACATTTTTAAAATAGTCCACAAACGAACACTCTACGAGCTCTGAAAATTTACTCACAACTGCATAAAAAAAAATCCCAGTTTTGCACAAAAACCGTGAACCAGGCAAACCTAAAGTTGTGTTGGGCTATGACTTGAGCTATCTCGTAGCCATTATTTTTCACCTTCTGTTCTTGTTAAACACCAGTGCATGACTTGAAAGAGTGATGTTTTATTTCATAATGTCTCTTAACATTATACTTCTTCATTACAACAACTGTTTCCTGGCAAATTAAACATACACACTTCCATCTGAACTCAGTGAGAAAATATTTTTCCAATGTTCCTGAAATCATGCATTTGCTGTTTATTTTTCATTTCTTTGGAGCCACCAAAAAGCTCAGGACCAGTAATGTAAGTGTGATGTCCTTAACATTTTGCGTTAGTAGGAAAAGGATATGTGGAGAGTTTGTTTGGTTTTACGTGACAGAGACACCCAGTGTTCAAACTAGGAATCTAGTTTTTTTACAACCTGCTTAATAGCTGTATTATTTATTTATTTATTTGTTTATTTATTATTATTTCTAAAATACCTCAGACTTTGGACCTCAGCGCTTTAGCAGAGGCTGACCTGGGTCAGTTTCCAATGATAAAACTGAATTTTATCAGTAAATCCTTTCTTAATGATGGTATGCAATCATCATAGTGACTTTAACTGTACACAACTAGCTATGACAGGATTAATAACCATAATAAAATTTTGGACAAAATGACGGGACAGAAGATTTTTTTTTTCTTCAAAGTTGAGTTTATCAATTTGCTGTAATTAAAGCCTGGTTCACATTACACAATAATTGGGCTGATTTTGAGGCTTAAGTTAAAAGCATGGAAGCTAAACCACAAGTGAGGTGGACTTGTGGAGCTGTGGTAACAGTATGATTGTCTTTATAATGTGTGCTGTTATGATTTCCTTTGCATACTTTGCTTTTTCATAGCTTTTTTTTTCTGAGCAGAAAACTCTCAAAACAGAAATGGTTTCACATCTTCATCTACACCTAGTTTGTGAGAAACTCCCGCCTGCATTCATGATATAACAGTTTGCAAGAACCTCCTGCAATGTTTTGAGGCTCGGCACCATTGTTTGGGTGTGTTACTTGTAAAGTGTGAAGTGTTTCAATACTGGGCAAATCATGTATTGTGGGCGCCTTTATGACTAGCAGTGATCAAAGACAGAAAAGTGTGAAAAATATAAGGGCATCAGGTGTCTCACATTTTCAGCAGGATTCTTAAAATCCTGTAGTGTGAACCAGGCTTAACTTTCTTTCCATGCCAGTATTTGTACCTGCTTCCCCCCCCCACATTATTGTATTTCTTAAATGAATAACATTATCAAATATGCTAGTGAAAATTGGTGACTATTTATTATCTTTCTCTGATTACATTTAATGTTTATGTAATCACTCCAGGTCAATTTGAATTATATTTAGGGGTGGGTTTAAATAAATACATTTTTCAATTCAAATTATTTTCATTTTAATGATTCGATATCGATTCATATAAACCTCAGATCGGTCATTAAAATGAGCTATTTTTTTGCTGTGTACTTGTGTATGCCTGAAAGTTTGTGAACCTTTTAGAATTTTCTATATTTCTGCATAAATATGACCTAAAACATCAGATTCCTAAAAAGCCCTATAAATAAAGATAACCCAGTTAGACAAATGAGACAAAAATGTTATGCTTGGGGGGGGCACGGTGGCTTAGTGGTTAGCACGTTCGCCTCTCAGCGCTGGGGTCTTGGGTTCGATTCCCCATCTGAGCGGAGTTTCCATGTTCTCCCCGTGTCTGCGTGGGTTTCCTCCGGGGTCTCCGGTTTCCTCCCACAGTCCAAAAACATGGAGGTCAGGTGAATTGGGTACTCTAAAAATTGTCCGTAGGTGTGTCTGTCTGTGTGTGTGTGTGTGTCACCCAGCGATGGACTGGCGCCCTGTCCTGGGCTTAGTTGAATAGTGTAATACCCTGCCCTGCGCCCAGTGAGGGGGTGGGGGATTAACCGCGACCCTAATAAGGATTAAGCGGGTGTGATAATGAATGAATGAATGAATGTTATGCTTGGTCATTTGTTTATTGAGGAAAATGATAAAATAAGACATAGTTGTGAGTGGCAAAAGTAAGTGAACCTTTGCTTTTAGTATGACCCCCCCCCACTTTGCAGCAATAACTGCAACTAAAAGTAACTGTTCTTTAGCCATTCTTTCTTAGAATGACTTGTGTGCTTAGGGTTGTTGTCTTGCTGACTGACCCACCTTCTCTTTAGATTCGGTTCATGGACAGATGTCCTGACATTTTCCTTTCAAAATCTCTGATATAATTCAGAATTAATTGTTCCGTCAATGATGACAAGCCATCCTGGCCCAGATGCAGCAAAACAGGCCCAAACCATGATGCTACCACCACCATGTTTCACAGATGGTATAAGGTTCTTATGCTGGAATGCAGTGTTTTCCTTTCTCCAAATGTAACGCTTTTCATTTAAACCAGAAAGTTCTATTTTGGTCTCATCTGTCCATAAAACATTCTTTCAATAGCCATCTGGCTTGTCCACGTGATCTTTCGCAAACTGCAGACAAGCAGCAATGTTCTTTTGAGAGCAGTGGCTTTCTCATTGTAGCCCTGCCATGCACATCATTGTGGTTCAGTGTTCTCCTGATGGTGGACTCATGAACATTAACATTAGCCAATGTGAGAGAGGCCTTCAGCTGCTTAGAAGTTACCCTGGAGTCTTTTGTGACATCGCCGACTATTACACACCTTGACCTTTTTAGTTGACCACTCCTGAGGAGGATAACAGTGGTCTTGAATTTCTTCCATTTGTACACAATCTGTTTGACTGTGAAGTACAAACTTTTTAGAGATGGTTTTGTAACATTTTCCAGCATATAAAGCATGAACAGCTCTTTTTCTGAGATCCACAGAAATCTCCTTTGTTTGTCCCCTTTGTTCGTCTTCCACAAACATGTTATGAAGTGCAGACTTTGATAGATCCCTTAGTCACACTTTGTCATGCCCCGCCCCTTATTGGTTCCACCTGTGTCTCGTTTAGTGTTCATTATTTATAGTCGTGTCGAAGACACGCCACCTTCATAGCACATTGAGGAACCACCACCTGCATGGGCAATGAGGGAGGCTGCGTGCCCCACTCCTTTCATCTCAGAGGCCCCGACCTCCCCTCCTGTCTGCACGGAGGTTCCGCCACATAGGCCACACAAACACACAACCCTTTCCCCTGTTCCGGACTCCACATGGCTCGCACAGGGTCGTGTGCCTGCCCTTTCTGCTTTTGGTCATTTGGTCAGTTTTGTCTCATTTTTTAACTGAGTTCTCTTTATCTTTAGGACTTCTGTGAAAATTCTGTGTTTTAGGTCATATTTATGCAGAAATATAGAACATTCTAAAGGGTTCACAAACTTTCAAGCACCACTGTATGTGACTTAGTGTCCATTTTAGGACATCCTCTGATATCAACATCAAGATTAAGATTAAGATGAACCAATTTGCCAATGTGATTTTCACACAACAGAAGTTGACCTCCGTATTTAACCCATTCGTACAGTGAAATACACACACACACTAAGCTGTGAGAATTTGTACCCGAAGTGGTGTACAGCCCATATCCACCGGCCCCTTGGGAGCAGTTAGGGGGTTAGGTGCCTTGCTCAAGGGCAATGTCCTGTCTGGGGTTCAAATTGGTGACCTTCTGATCACAAGACCAGATCCTTACCACTAGGCCATGGCTGCCCAAGTCTTATGCAATGGAAAGAACGGCATCAGTTCTCATACTAAACTGTTATCTTACCTCTCAGACCAAAAACTGACAAGCAACACTCTTATTTACATTTAATGTTCATGCTGTTACTTAATTAAGTTCATAGACAGAAATTTGTGTAAAAATGTGTCAGACTGAGGTTATAGTTCACACAAATTCATAAAGTTTGTGGGTTTAGAAATCTCATATTAATACACGAAGTACAACTCAATAAAGATATGTGCCTCTCTCACACACAAAGGTGTCAAAAGTATTCACGTTCATTACTCAGGTAGAAGTACAGATACTAGGGTTTAAAACCTTAAGCTTTTTAAGTATAAAACTACTGGTTTCAAAACTACTTAAAGTATAAAAGTAAAAGTCCTGTATGGAAAACAAATGCCAAAACTTAGGCTGTGCCACAGGGGCATATAGTGCACTACCCCTCCCCCACCCCCAAAATATTTTTTTTCTAAAAGCCGTAATGATTATAGTGTTACATTAAAATGGTAATGTTGAATTTTTGGGATGTACTGGCTAGCTGTTTCACTTGCATATATGCCCCTTGAAAATTAATACATTTTAGTGTTGTAAGAGCAATTTTGCACTAAATGTATATTTAATAGCAATTATATTTCTATTTTGTTTTATGTTCTTCTAGGTTATTTAGGAGCATTATTTTATTATTTAGAGTAAATCCTTAATTTTTCTGCAATCGATTGCTTTCCCTGATTGCAAACTTACTCTGTACTCCATTACTTTTCCCTTAGATGATCAGGGCAGTAGATTAAGGTAGCATGAGTAGCTACAGGTTTCTTACCATAGCCTGTTATGCTAAACAACATTTTTGATTTATTCCTTTGTTTATCCTGATAAAAACAATACAAACGGACCTGTGTGAAAAAATAAGACAGAATAAACTTGTTTGAGGAGTACACTTCATTTCTTTCTGTTGCTTTTGGAGGATATTGGGTCCACAGGCACGAGTTAGAAACGAGTTAGAAAGAGCTGCCTTATAACGCTGCATTGTGGGAAAGGCCCTTAATCAGCCGCTATAGTAATTTCAAATATATTTTCATCATCATATATGTGATCATATATGTGTAGTACTGAGCTTACTGGAGAGTGCCGAGTCATGTGACATGTAGGTGCGGTGGATCGCTTACCAATAGGGTATCAGAATGATTTATGTTTATACTTATTATCCAACCATAATCAAATTCACTCTTTCTGGGTGGCGCAATTTATCTGGATAGGATGTTTTTTGAATGATGACAAACTGAAATGAAATATGTAGAAATAACGAGGCTGTTTTTAAAATGTAAGGAGTAGAAAGTACCGATAACTGCATGAAAATATAAGTAAGTAGAAGTAAAAAATTGTCTGTAAATAATTACTCCAATAAAGTATAGATAACCAAAATTTCTATTTAAGTATAGTAACAAAGTATTTGTATACTTGTATACTTGACACCGCTGCGCGCACATACACACACACAAACTGCTTCTGCTTCTGTGTATTTCTCAGTCTCAATCTAGCTTTCTCACACACATCATTGTAAAATGTGGTGTGTGAGTAAAATATGACGAGTGTGTGTTTTGGGTTAATTCTTCATGTAAACACTATTATTTGTTCATATCCAAACAAAACCTGTTTGTAAGTGAAATATCCCTAAATGAATCAATATTAAATCAAATTGGATGGAATCGATTCAGAAAATCAGTGGTGATACTCAGTTCTATTAATATGCATTTACTGTGCTCTTTAACAGAGACCTCTGTTTTGGGGGCAACACTTGAAGCAATGAGAAACCACCATGGTTATTCTGAGTAAAGCAAATGGGGGTTGGCTATACAAACCGAGATTTCAGCTGTTTGACACCTTGCCAACATAAAGTTCTGCTGTATTTACCTTGAGTGTAAAGAGATGTAAATGAACTACTTTTTGTGTGGAAAAATACAAATAACAAGCGAGGCCCAAACCACCCAGGAATAAGACACACACACACACACACACACACCAGCACACTCGCTTGTCAGCGCTGGAGCACGGCTCATAATTGGACGGAGGTGTTGGGAGATAATGAAGCCGGATCCCACACCTGCCACACCGCCGGGATTTCTCTTGACTGGCCACTTATATCTTCCGCAGTCCCTCTGTCTTAAGGGCAAGGGTGTGAGTACCAAACTAATGGGGGAAAAAAAAAACAAGGTGCTGCTTGGGAAGTTCCCTCTCAAGACTGCCATACACCCCCCACCCTCCACCCCTACCACTCACACCTTGCTTGAGCCTACAGGAGTCCCGAGATACCTCCCGATGTCAAACATTTCAGACGGAAATTCGAAAAGTGCTGCGGCAGCAAATTTAGTTGAAGACACTTTGTGAAGCGTGCTCTGAAACAGCGCTGTCTTTGGTGACAGCAGCATGAACGGGATGAATGCGGCACAGGGAGAGGCTTTAGATGACTACCTGGAGGAGGTTCCGTAACTTAGAGATGGAGGGGTTGAAGCAGTCTGACTTACTGCAGCAGGTGGAGAACACCCTCCTTTCCCACCGTCTTAAAACGAAGATACAAGAAGTATAGCAATTTTTTACCCTTGGTTTGTTGAATTTTATTTTCATGTTATGCTATTTAAATTTCACTGCATCACAAAGTACTAAGTATTTATATCCAGATCGCCCAGCACTGTTTTTGTCCCCTCACCCTCTGAGAATAATTCCATACTGAATTCCATAGTGATTTTTTTTAGCTAACTCAGAGTTTGTCTGATCATTTCAGTCCTGCCCAGGTGCAAATCTGTGATTTTCCATGCAGATGTTGATTTGTTTTGAAAAGAGATTTTTGGCCACAAGTCACCAAAAACCTTCACAAATCACAAAATGTAATGCCTCTGGAGAGTCACTTAATAATCTAATTGATCTGAATGGACTTTTTCTTCATGGTGTCCATACTCTACCTGCAAGAGCATTATGTGGAGGAACAAGAAACTAAAATGAATAGTAAAAGTAAGGCTTACAGATCTGGTGGTAAATACTGTTGTTATTTATTATTAGTTTATATTGAACTGATAATGGAATACAATAGATGTACAAACCGGATTCCAAAAAAGTTGGGACACTAAACAAATTGTGAATAAAAACTGAATGCAATGATGTGGAGGTG
>BRDA01012476.1:45708-59328 GCA_036984385.1 Crenuchus spilurus | reverse complement strand
AAATAAATAAAGTAAAATTTAAATTAATCTCATTTGTAAAATGAGTGGCTCAAAGGCGGCTTTTTTTCTGAAACTCTGATTAAACACTAGCGGACTGCCCAGAAAACGAGCAAAACGCCAGTGAATCGCTGGCGGCAGCCGCTAGTGGACCACCGACTTTGCCACTACTGGACCAACCGTGGTCCGCTCACTTCTTGCTATCTGGGGAGAGAGAGCTCGGTGTTGTGTTACTGCTATAACGAGTGCATTTTACAGATGTATAGAACATGAACATTAGATGTAAATTTTAGTGTTGATTATCACCAAGCTTTCCAAACACTGAAAATATTTTAAACCGCGTCTGGATACGTAATCTGCGTAGTGTGCTCGTGCATGTGAACCGAAATAGCATCTCCTAAGGTCTGAAATGAGTATCCAGCTCATCTCCAATTTAAACCATTATCAACACTCCAAGCAAGCATGTGTTTTTGAAAGACACTGTATTCTTTGTATTGTACTGGTCAGCTACATCCCGTAGCAGTTCTGTTAATGGCCTTCCACTCGACGCCATTGTGGAGTTAATAGAATAGCTTAGCCAACTCGGTAGTGATGTGTTCGCAAAAGAGCCGGCTCTAAGAGCCGATGCTTGGTAGTGAATCAAAAGAGCCGACTCCCATTCAATGAGAGCCGGCTCCCAATTTCTCATTAGCTCTGCTAACAAACCTGAGGAAAGGGGCAGAACAGACAGAAGGAATCGCATCAGCCCATCCAAACTGAGGCGTCTGATTTTCTTGAATGCCAATCTGCACTAAAGGTTTGTGTAGTGTTTCAACATTGTTGAAATTGTAGATTTGTTTGCAGTGTATGTTTGTTTTTCCTGTGTTCCATTAAAAGTCTATTAAAAATGTTAAATAAGGCCCTGAGTGGCTCACCACTACGACCCGAGGACCGCGAGTTCGAATCCTGGTCATGCTGTTTGCCAAGAGAGCAAAAATTGGCAGTGCTCTCTCTGGGCGGGTAGATGGCGCTTTCACTCTCCCTGTCACTTTCACTTTGCAATTTCCACTGGCTCAGGCGTCTATTGGGGACCCTGTGTGCCTTCCTCCGAGCACGTTAGGCTCTCCAGTGACGGTGTATCAGCGGTGGTTCGAAAAAGAAGCGATGGCTGCATCACATGCAATGGAGGAGGCTTGTGCTTGCTTGCACCCTCCTAGAGTCAGGGACATTGCAAAGTGATAGGGAGAGTCCTAATGGAGGGGATGGGTTAATTGGCTACCACTACATTGGGAAAGGGAAAAAAAAGTTAAATAAAAGTAAGAATGTCTTTTAACAGAACTAATGCACAAAATGAAGCAATTATAAAGTTTATTATAAAAAGACTGAAGGCAAAAGGGTTTCTCAGCACACAAACCATTTATTTTTGCTTATTTACATTTAAATATGAGGCTACAAATGATAACAAGCAATGAGCCGTTTGGGAGCTGAAAGAGCCGGCTCTTCTTTGGAGCCGAGCGTAGCCGAACTTCCCATCACTACAACTCGGGTTATTACAAGATAGTGTTGTTCGATTGCTTTTGTCTGGTTCACCAAACTGACCAATCCTGCTTTTAGAATGAGTTTAGGATCGCCCACTCAATTAACATACAGTTTGAAGAAACGTAAATGCACATGAGTGGAAATACATAAATAAATAAATGTAGACATGTTAAATACATAAATAAATAAATGTAGACATGTTAAATACATAAAGTAAAAACACTGATTATTAGTATATACACTTTTTCATGAAAAAATGTATATCTATTTATTTATTTATACTTTTGTCATTTTTGGTCCTCCATTTATTTATTTATACTTTTGTCATTTTTGGTCCTCCGTAAAATGGCACTCCATGACTTAACATCTGAAATACATGGAGCAGAGTGGATGTTTACCTTGTGTACGTTGTTTACTAGCCTGTCCTGCTACAGTTCTGTACTGGTTTCTGACATGTTCCAGCTGTTCCTGAGCATGTCTGCGCTGGAGATCAGCCTGCATATTTGCCTCATGACAGCCTTCCAGAAAGACCTGAAGCCTGGCCAGCTCCTGCTGCACTGAGTACAGTTCCACACCCAAATCCTCTCTATGAGCACTCGCTGCTCGCTCCAGTGACACCTGGTGGAGAACACAGATGGTACAAATGCATTAAAATACAGGAAGGAGCCTTAGAGCTTGAAACGTATGTAGCTTAAAGCTTATCTCAAATAAAAACTGGGTTGATCTTTGCAGTCTGATTGCAGAGACACAGATGAATTAGAGACACAAACAGTACCTTCTCACGGAGCTCAAGATCAAGCCTCTCTAGTTGGTTTGTAAGGTGTTTTTTTAGGGCCGACTGGAATCTTTTCATCAGAGGCTGCATTAAAAATATTAGATTACATTATTATGCTACACAACTATAAGGATGTGTGCATGAAGCACTGTTCAAACTTCTTTCATATATATGTGTGTGTGTGTGTGTGTGTGTGTGTACATTTAACTAATAAGTACTACCATTTAAAAACTGAAAGGAACAGTTACACACATGGTCAGGATCCAACACAATGAGGTCTTCTTCAACATCATCATCTGCTCCATCACCGCCCTGCATTACCCTGCCTCTCTCATCAACCTCATCATTTATAAGAGCTGCCTATATGAGAGATTCACCATTATTACCACATATCATGGCAAACAAACATCACTCAGAACAGACTGAGCAAACAATATTTGTACAGCCGTCTGACCCTTTGATGCCTGGGTACATTCTGCATTTCTGGGGGGTGTTTATCACTTGCATATTTACACAGCTAAGCATTATCACCTTGGAATAGTTTTATCAGGATGTATTAAATTACCTAATAATTATACCAAGATACGTAACACGTAAAAATGAGGAAAACCTTATAGTAGTACATAAATATCTGAGCCTGAGCTTTTAAGTTCTTTAAAATGTTTGAGGCTGTATTACTGTTGAATTAGCTAGTGTGAGGTGTAGAGATGACGGTGGAGGCTCAGGAAGGTTCACACTGTCCTGCCCTGGAAAACACAACATACACACACTTAGGCATATAAACTCTGTAATGGCATAATACAATTACATTGTACTAATTACCTATACCTAAATAAACTAATTACCTATACCTAAATTAACTATACCTAAATCATTACATTTCACATTTTATTTCAATCCACATTTTAGTTTTCATTTAACAATCACAGTACAGAAGAAGTTTTTTTTTTTACAAACACCCATTTATGTCTGTAAAAATCACTCCAGCTGTTAAGAGACAGAGACCTGAGTGTGTATCTATGATAAGTGCCTCTGAGCCACTGGCTGCAATGTGTGAGGCAGGGTCATCCTCTTTGGACATGTCCTGCTCTCGTCTCAAAGTCTGTTTGGAAACAAAAAAGCCTTTCATAACATCACATTTAAACTATATATATATATATATATATATATATATATATATATATATATAAAATTAAAAAAATATGTATTATTATAATATATTTACATATATATAATGTTTGTGTGCTATAAGTCATACTGATCAACATTAAAACAAAAAAAGGTTGGAAATATGTCACTTTGCCTGTACTGAATAAAATATATACGAGTTCTCCTTTTTTAAATACAGCATGAAATTTATATTTTCACCACTTTTTTATGTAGCCCTGGACTACACATTATTGCTGACCTCTGCTTCATCTGGAAGATCCTTTGTCTTCTTTTGGCTTCCACCTTCGTCCATCCTAAAAGTGTGCATAGACAAAAGTGACATGTATTGAAATAAAAAGCTTATGATTGTACTTATGAATGTAAAAGCTTATGATTGTACTTATCAATGTAAAAGTTTATGATTGTACTCATGTCTGACTTGATTCTGACATTCAGACAGTGGACATTGTGTATCTACACATACGTACAGACTTTTAAATTTGGCAGCATCTAAGCTTGAGGTTGCATATAAACTTCTGGATTTTAGTCTATACAGTACAAACTAGCCATGGATTTTTTTTTCTGAGTAAAAAGGGTAAGACCTTTGTAGTAGGTCTGGATAAGAGGGTCTGCTAAATGCCTTTAAATGAAAAAGTAAGATACAGACAGTTGAATTGACAGAATCATGGGCCAAAATGGAAAGTGTGAAATGTCAATGAACAGGGCAATTTAAAAACAAAGAAAGCAACTCACATTTCTCTTTAACTTTGAAGTTTAAACTCACAAAACACAAAACTGAGAGACGCTGCACTTTTAAATTATCCACGATAAAACCATCCAAACAAATATATAAATTACACCTGAGCTTTAAAACAAATGAAAATAAATAAAAACTGTTTTCTTACGTTTCAGCTCAATATCAAACACAGCCAAGAGCCGTTACCAGGACACCGCTGCTAGGAGACCGTACACTTCCGGAAAGAGGGGAAGTAGAATAGTAATACAAGTTTTACATAAGTACAAATGTTTTACAAAATAAACGTGACACAATTAAATATAATTTAACATTTTATCACAAATATAAAAGCATTGCAATACAGTAATACTATAATATAATAATATAATATAATATGACTGCACTACGTATATATACACACACTGTGTAGTAGTAGTAGTAATAATAATAATAATAATAATAATAATAATAATAATAATAATTATTATTATTATTATTATTATTATTATTATTATTATTAGTAACAAATAAAAATAATGTAGCTGATAAATCGGTGTGACCTCCAGTGCAGCAGGGGGCGATAGGGAGTTGTTTGCATCGAACAGGCGCTCCATCATGGCGGAGTTGTAAATAACATGTAAAACAGGAGGGAAACTGAGCTTTATCTTTATGGATAGGTATATTTGATTATTTTTCTAATCTTTTTATATTCTTAAAAAGTCTCTTGTCAGGTGAGATTCTTGTCATGAAGCTGAAGGTATGTGAGCTTCTTAGTCTAATTCTTAGTTCTACCTTAAATACTGCAGTACTTAGAGTCAAGCGTCTTGGGCTCTCTGTAGTGTCTACTCCTGCAGGAACTGAGTCGACACATCAGAAGCTCAGCTTCGTGCTTGTCTTACAGTTTATTGCTGAATTAGTGTTGACGTCCCAAACAGCCCACAAATATAGATCACAAATCTATTCGGGCATTTATTATACATTTTATCTTCATAAATTGGGAATTTGTTGATGTTTCAGATGTAGTGTCACCAAAAATCTTTTTTTCGGTTCTTTAACTTGTAACAATGAGTTTAACAATGCTAACAATCACTACAACTCTGTAGTCACGCAAACAGTAGTGCATCTGAAAAAAAGAATATGAAGAATAAAAAGATTATGCATTTGTGAACATAAATGGTCTTTTTAACAGTGTTCTAAGATGTGGGCTGTTTTCAATGCAGTCAATTTTCAATACTTTCTGATACAAATAGAACAGAACAGTTAAAGTGTAGAAATGTGTCTGTGATTTGATATCTACATTTTTACACTGCAACATGTTGGTTATTTAAGTAATTTAAATACAATCCATGCAGAACTCTTCAGCTGTCAACAACACAGTAAAATATCGAATTAATTTGGTGCCTCTTATTAGTATTAGAAAGTATTGAAAGTTAGTCTAGCCTGTGAAAGTTTGGGTCATGTATACAAATGCCTTTTTAGTTCTAAGTGAGAAACCGTTTTCTCAGTTTCAGAAGTGAGAGATGAAGCTGAAGATAAAACAGTGGAATGGCGTGGCGTCCTGGTTGTGGGTGGCCAATGATGAGAACTGTGGCATCTGCAGGGCTCCTTTCAATGGCTGCTGCCCAGACTGTAAGCGTGATATTCAGCCTAACTTGGCAGAGTCTAATATAATATAAGTTGGAAAGCTAGATACTCTTTACAAGATGAGTAAAGCAAGATGAGGATGTAGTTGAATGTTATTAGGGATGTACCGTATCAGAATTTTGGGTTGATGTCGATATCCATCATTTTACATAACCGTTTGGGCCGATGCATCTATAATATATATAAATAAAATAATAATATATATAGTACCAGTCAAAAGTTTGGACACTCGTGTTCACGTTGTTTACATATCAGTGACAATGAATTTAGCAGAAATACAAATAATCGGTGGGATTTTCCCCTAAATTAAAATGTACTTTAATGTAACAAGAATATATCATTTCAGACCATTACAGTGCATATTCTTTACTATTTTTCAGGAACTGTTAATTCAGTGTAAAGGGCTTAAATGGTTATAAAATAAAGAAATTGAGTATTTAGTTATGAATATTTAATATGACAGTGATAATGTTCATATGAATGCAGTAATAATTTAATTAATACTGATTTATTTCCATTGAAAGAAGCTACACCTTTTTAATTTAGTTTCTGCCATATGCCATACCATATGATGTTAATAACACTCCCCCTTTTTCTTTTACACTTCTTTTGTTAGAGATGGGCCTGATTTCACCTTCTTCATTCTCACCTTCCATATTCATTCCTTTACCATCCTATATTCACCTTCAACTCCACCTTATACCTTTTTCCATCCTTGATTCCTCCCCCATAAGTGTTTTTTCATTATTTATTTTTTTAAAAATTTGTCTACATTCTTTTTAATACTAAACTCATCCAAACTATGAAGAAATACATATGGAATTATTTAGTAAAAAAGTGTTAAACAAACTAGAATATGTTTTATATTTTAGATTCTTCAAACATTTAATGAGATGTGTCGAAACCTTTGACTGATTTTGTGTGTATGTGTGTATGTATGTGTGTTTTTTTTTTAATATGTATTATAATATATATAATTTTTTTTTTTTTAATATGTATTATAATATATTTACATTTATAAAACCTATAAACATTTGAGTCAGCATGTTGAGAAGGGGGAGCACTCACTCCAAAAACCAGCCACAAATCTACACATTTACTATGTTGACCAATTCATACTGTTACTGTTGATACTGTTTGAGTAGTAATTTCAAACTCCAAATGAAATGTTCTAGTCATTGGAGATTCTGGATTACTGTTTTTTTTTCAGCTATAAGGGATTTTAGTTGGTTAAACCTGCAGTTCCTGACATTAACTTAATTTACATGTATAACATTATCAAATTTAAAAAAATCTAAATAACTATCTTGGACTAGGGCGTAAATGATGCATTTTCTATCAAAGTCAAAGTTTAAGTGTTTTTTTTTTTTCAAATTGCAAAAGCAACATGCAAAAATGCTGTCTTCACTTTTAATTCGGGAAATGTAAACTAAAACAGAGTTCGTGAGTTGGGCCAATCCAGAGCAACCACACCTCAATGTGTTGTGACATCACAAGCACAACTTATTGTCAGTCTAGCACACTATACTCAGGAGTCAGACTTCAAACCAGAAAAAGTGGACAGTCTGGCAAAAACAGGCCTGAATCTTAATTTTAGACAATAATCACATTTTAAGTCTCAACTGCAATATTAGTCCAAAAAAATGTTATTTTCCTAAAATTGTTCAGCCCTAGCTCAGACTGGTTATACTAGGGTGTCTCAAAAATATTGAACATAGTCACATATTGAAAAATGCAGTGTTGCAGATATTTTTGTATAATAATACAAAAACATAATTTAAAATCAAAAAGTAAACTCATATTGTATATTCATTACACATAAACAAACGTTTTTCAAGCCTTTTTTGTTTTAATGTTGATCAGTGTGATTTATAACTAGGGATGCACCGAATATTCAGCAACCAAAAATATTAGGCCGGAAAATGACAAAAACAACACATTTGGTGTTAGGCTGAATAAGTGAAAAGACAGAATAATTGATACTGAACAATGACATTTTAATGACACTGTTACCTTTTCCTCATTCCCAACTGTAGACATGAGCCAGAGTGTTGAGCACTAGCTTGACATTAAGAATTCTGCTTTTCTTCACCAGTTAACAAAATACAGATTCACCAGCACAGTTAGTTTGATAAGCTAGCTGCAGTGTTGGGGACCGTCTCACAATTACCAGAATCTGTAGCCAGTGGTACTCACGTTAAACACACAAAACATCTGTGTGACACAAATAATTTGAGCCATTTTTAACTTACATAATTAATTTGAGTAATTTTCATGACTGTTTCATGTTTTTAATTAGTACTAGTATACACTCTTATATATGCTCTTCTGTGTGCAGGTAAAGTCCCTGGAGATGACTGCCCGCTGGTATGGGGTCAGTGTTCACACTGCTTCCACATGCACTGTATCCTGAAGTGGCTGAACTCCCAGCAGGTCCAGCAGCAGTGCCCGATGTGCCGGCAGGAGTGGAAGTTCAAAGAGTGAGAATTTCACTTAGATTTTCTCACTGTGAAGTCCAATCACATAGCTAAAACTCACTGCACACAAACTTCTAGGGCCTATTTCACAAACGGGGATTAATCTTAGTCCTAGACTACAAAGCACTTTGGCACTTTGAATGGAGATTTTCTATTGATGAGAAAATATTGGACTAGGCTTTAATCCCTGTCTGGGATTAAGCCCCAAGTCTTCTACACAAGTGTTTTTATGAGCTTGTTTTTTAACCCAAAGTAATAGCTGTTCCTTTTTTTATTCAGGGGAGACACATCATGAGGTGATGAAATAAAGTATTTGCAATACCAAACTGGTGTTTTATTCTTTTTAAGCACAATAAATACATACTTCATCCTAAAATACATATATTGATGATGATTATACATGCTAAAAACAACAAAGATGTACATTTTCTTTCATAAATGATGTGAATATTGAAAAAAGATTAAGGTTCTTTCACAATGAGCAAGTGCCAAATACAATACTTGTTTAAAAAAAAATTTATATCAAAAGCCAAAACATTTACTTGAGTTTGTTTAGTCAGCCCAGAAATGATATATATCCAATTATTACAATTAGCTGATCAGCCATGATATGGTTGGAGTGCTGTTTTAGTTTAGAACTGGCTGCTCAATAGTCACCTAAATAGCTCAGTCATTTTCACCAAATTACATCCAGGGTCCTGGTGAGTCCTCATATTCCATCACGGGGCACCAGGCAGGGCATTCTGTTTTAACCACAGACAGAACAGGGTGCCAATCCATCACTAGGAACACGCATCAGGGCAAATTAGTAGTACCTGACTGCCATATTTTTGTACTGTGGAAGGGAACCCACGCAGACACATGGAGAACATGGAAACTCCAACTTGGCTGATTATCTACATCTGTGGAAAATGGATTTCTGCATAAAACATTCTTTTAAAGGGGCTTGGAGCTCAGTCAGGGAGCAAAATATCAGATCATCACTGAAGAGGACTGTGCCAATAAGCCATTATTTATCCACTAAGAAATATGTATACAGACCCATTCCAAAAAATTTGAATATGGAAAAGTTGATTAATTTCCATAATTCCATTCAAAGTTAAACTTTCATAGATTATAGATTCAGGGCCCACAATTTAAACGATTTCAATTTGTGTTTATTTTCACTAAGTTTGGGCTTCCAGCTCATAAAACCCACGAAAACAGGATTTAAAAAAATTTGTATAGTGAGAAATGAGCCCAAATTTTCCAGGGCATGAATGTTTTAAACTGAGTGTGACACACTAATCATCTACTAAACTCAAAGCACCTGCACAGGTTCCCCAGGTGTCATTAAGTCGCTTCAGTTTGGTTCAATATGGGGAAAACTGCAGACATAACAACTGGCCAGAAGACCATCATTGATAAAATCCATAGGATGGGGAAGTCACAAAAGTTCATAGCTAAGGAGGCTGTGGCTGTTCACAGAGTGCTGTGTCCAAGCATATCAATGGAAAGTTTAGTGGAAGGACAAAATATGGCAGGAGAGGGTGCACCAGCAAAAGAGATTATCATGGGTCAAGCCACTTCTGAACCTGAGCCAACGTAGGAAGCGTCTCAACTGAGCCAAGGAGAAGAAGGGCTGGACAGTTGGCAAATGGTCCAAGGTCCTCTTTTCCGATGAAAGTAAAGTGTGCCTTTCATTCGGGAATCAAGGTCCAATGGTTTGGAGGAAGACAGGTGAGGAACAGAACCCAAACTGCTTGAGGTCCAGTGTGAAATATCCACAGTCAGTCATGATTTGGGGTGTAATGTCTGGTGCAGGTGTTGGTAAACTGATTCTCTTAAATCCAAGGTCACTGCAACAGTCTACCAGAATGTTTTAGACGACTTCATGATTCTTTCTGCTGAGGATCTGTATGGAGATGCAGATTTCATCTTCCAGCAGGACCTGGTCCCTGCCCATGCCGCCAGAAGCACCAAAGCCTGGTTTGATGCCCATGCCATCACAGTGCTTGACTGGCCGGACCTAAACCCCACTGAGAATCTATGAGGTATTCTCAAGAGGAAAACAAGGGCCACCAGACCCAACAACAAAGAAGAGCTGACAACAAGCATCAAGGAAATCTGGGCTTCCATAACTCCCAGGCAATGCCACGTCACATCCAACCAAGTATTGAAGATTGACATATTGTTTTGAAAGTACCATATTTTGATTGATTTGATGTGATCCTAATTTCTTTTTTTCTGCAAAAACAGTAGTTTTGGGCTGATTTCTCCACATTATTCTAATTTTTTGAAATCCTTTTTTTTTTTGTGGGTTTTATTAGCTGGAAGCCAAAATTATGTGAAAAACAAATAAATACTTAAAATAGTTTAAATTGTGGGCCCTGAATCTAGTTTTACTTTTACTAGAAAGTTTAACTCTTTGAATGGAATTATGGAAATTAATAAAATTTTCCATGACATTCTAATTTTTTGGAATGGGTCGGTATGTGTCTGGAAAACTATTCAACTCTTGTTAAACGAGTGCTAATCTGGTTATAGTCGGTGTGCATGAAGGAGGCATTTGATTTAGGAGAAAGTTTCTTTTCATCTACAGCTCTAAAACTACATCCTATTCTGAGCTTGGCTAAATACACCGTGCTATGTGATCCATTTGGAAATTGAAGAGGAATAATAAAACTTATCAGAGAATGGGCCCAGCTAACCAACTGACAGGGAAAACTATGGATGTGTTTCTGATAATGACAGGGATGGAAGTCAGTCCAGCATAACTTGGAAGTATGAAGAGCTGTAATGAGCTCACTGGAAAAGGCCTGAAAGTGCAGTCAGTCTGCAGCCAGGCTTGTGCGTAGGTCTAGCTGCCCCAAGCTGAGGTAAGAAAGGAAGAAGCAGAGACAAATCCAAGGTCGACTCTTGAGAACGTAAAGAATATAACAAGAGCCCAGGGCTTGATATTCTGAGTGCTAATCTAGGAAAAATCGCATGTGTGTGTGAAGAAATTGCCATTTTTACATCCACAGACCTTGTATCTCCACTCATTGTCCATTTAGGTTCCACTGACCATGTACTAGGTGCACTTTATAGTTCTACAATTACAGACTGTAGTCCATCTGTTCTCTGTATACTTTCTTAGCCTCCATTCACCTATTCATCAATGGTCAGGGCCCCCACAGAGCAGATGGATCATTCTCAGTGATTGCAGTGACACTGATGTGGTGGTGGTGTGTGAGTGTGTGTCAGAGCTGCTAATTTTTTAAACACCTCAGTGTCACTGCTGGAGTGAAAATTGAGCACCAACCAGACAACAGCATCACCAATAAAGGACTAGAACAGTGGTTCTCAACCTGGGGGACACACTCCCAGGGAGACACAGGGACGGGGGGAAATCACAAAACATCCCGGACTCATTAACTATTAGTACAAAGGAGATGCAGCAAATGCCCTTTAAAATGTATTTATGTACAAAATGTATAACGCACAAACAAATCAACCACACAGATTCATTTCTAATCCACCACTGGACTACAGGACCAACACACACTGTGCAGCAACAGATGAGCTGCTGTCTCTGACTTTACATCCACAAGGTGGACCAACAAGGAAGGCGTGTCTAATAAAGTGGACAGTGAGTGACACTGTGTTTAACAACTCCAGCAGCTCACACAGTGTCAATGAGAATGATCCACCTGCTCTGTGGGGGCCCTGACCATTGATGAACAGGCTGAAAGGATGATAAAGTATACAGAGAAACAGATGGACTTCAGCCTGTAATTGTAGAACTATAATGTGCACCTAGTACATGGTCAGTGAAGCTAAAGTGGACAATGAGTATAAATACAAGCTGCATGTACCTAATGACTGTAGACCTAATAAACTGAGTACTCACCATATTTTATATGCTAATGCTTGCAAGTGCACTAAGTGGGCCCCTGGGTTGTATCTGTAAAGCATCTGGGCCTGGAAGAGCTGATGAAGAACCTGCTGTATAGGCTGGAATCACCATATGAAGGACAAGAATCTGATCTTAGATCAGCATTTCTGCGCTAAGGTGCATCTGATTCTGTCTCTTCAAGCGTCTTCTACTGTAACTGATCCAATGACACTGATGGAAAAGCTGAGCTGGTGATTTTGAGGAAAACCGTTGAAAGACTGCATAACTTTACAGCAGAGTAGATGCAGGTCGGAGGAGTGCAGGTCCTCAGGAGGTGGCAGTGTCTGCATAAGGTAAAAGGAGGAACCTCGTACGAGTTGTTTTAAAAGTAAAAAGCATTTGCTGGACATGCGCAAGCATACTGGACCCTCAGCCATTTTCACTAAGACTTTTTGGAGTCCTGCGTATTCCGCCGCCGGACATCATTTAAGTCCACTGGGGTGAAAGCTGCAAAAATGAACAACAAAAACATATGAATTAAAATATCAGTAAATAAATACTGCAAAAAAGTGAACATCCTGAAGCTCTGTGCATGGTTTCATTACACCAATAACCTGCATTGTCCACATACACTGCTCAAAAAAATAAAGGGAACACTTAACACAATGTAACTTTAAGTCAACCACACTTCTGTGAAACCAACCTGTCCAGTTAGGAAGCAACACTGATTGTGATTCAATTTCACCTGCTGTTGTGCAAATGGAACAGACAACAGATAGAAATGAGAGGCAATTAGCAAGACAACCTCTATACAGGAGTGGTTCTGCAGGTGGTGACCACAGACCTTTTTTTTCCTCATCCTTTCTGGCTGATGTTTTGGTCACTTTTGCATTTTGTCAGTTCTCTCACCATTGAGGTAGCATGAGGTGATGTCTACAACCCCCAGACATTGCTCCGGTAGTGCAGCTCATCCAGGATGGCATATCAATGCGAGCTGTG
Source organism: Crenuchus spilurus (assembly GCA_036984385.1). Taxonomy (NCBI): domain Eukaryota; kingdom Metazoa; phylum Chordata; class Actinopteri; order Characiformes; family Crenuchidae; genus Crenuchus; species Crenuchus spilurus. The sequence continues at coordinate 46,177 of BRDA01012476.1, read as the reverse complement.
ACAAGAAGGTTTGCTGTGTCTGTCAGCACAGTGTCCAGAGCATGAAGCAGATACCAGGAGACAGGCCAGTACACCAGGAGACATGGGGGGGGCTGTAGGAGGGTAACAACCCAGCAGCAGGACCAATACCTCCTCCTTTGTTCAAGGAGGAACTGGAGGAGCAGAGCCAGAGCCCTGCAAAATGACCTCCAGCAGGCTGCTAATATCCATGTTTCTGCTCAAACTGTCAGAAACAGACTCCATGAGGGTGGTATGAGATTTTGAGTATGAATCCAAAAATTGACCTCCAAGGGGTAATAATTTAGATTTACATTGATCATTTTTGTTAATTTGTTCTCAACGCATTCAACCATGTAATAAATAAAGATTTTCAACTGGAATATTTTATTCACTGAGATCTAGGATGAGTTATTTTAGTGTTCCCTTTATTTTTTTGAGATGTCATATCTATATCTATATCTATATATAT
>BRDA01012476.1:17439-45608 GCA_036984385.1 Crenuchus spilurus | reverse complement strand
AAAGGCTAATATTAACATTGATTTTCACAGGTGTTCAAATACTTATTTGCAGCAGTAACACAAATAAATTATTAAAAATTCATACATTGTGATTTATGGATTTTTTCTTTTAGATTATGTCTCACAGTGGACATGCACCTAAGATGAAAATTTCAGACCCTTCCATGATTTCTAAGTGGGAGAACTTGCAAATTTGCAGGGTGTTCAAATACTTATTTTCCTCACTGTACATATATATATATATATATATATATATGGAAGAGAAGTGTGTGAGGAGGTTAAAGGGCATCTGGCAGGTTAAAAGTAAGATTGCGGTTTTATGATGAAATAAGGCTATAAAATGCAGTTCTGATGTTAAAACTGTTAACATTACATAAATAAGATGATTTTGAGATGTTTTTTCACGGCTGCTGGCCACGCTCATCCAAAATGCACTGAGGAGCCATAAATAGCGGAAGTGACGTAGCTGGAGGGAAACTAGGGTAGGGTAGCCCTGCCTCACTCCTTGTTTACACAATGTCGGGAATGCATGGATCAGAAGAAACAGAGCAGGAATTTGACCTGGGCTTTTGTTTTGAAGGCCCACAGCCTTATAACTTTGAGCCAGTGAGAACACAAGAGCGTCCTGTAGTAGATTATGACAGGCTGAATGGCACAAGACAAGTATCGTTTAACACTTTATTTCTACAAGAATAAAAATACTGGGGCATCTTATTGGGGATATGTACAGTGTACATGTACATCTAGAAGTAGTAATACAGCTGTAGATATGGTGAAGATATTAACTGTAGACTAATTATTAGTGCATCAACAGTCAAGCTAGACACACACACAAACACGAGCTGAATCAAGGCGATCGACTGAGCGTGCGACCGAGGCTGTAACGAGCCGAGCGGCCGAGGCCAAATACCAATACAAACCTGGGGTTTTAAAAAAAAAACCCTTCTTGTGACCTATTAAAGAGGTAATGTGATGTAAATAAGAGTCTGTAGGGGGTAGGGTGCATGTCGTAGGGAGAGTTTTGTATTGGTATTTGGCCTCAGCCACTGGGCTCGTTACAGCCTCTGGCGCGCGCTCAATCGATCGCCTTGATTCAGCTCGTGTTTGTGTGTGTATACGTGCGTGTAAGCCTGTAGAATGATTCCTGCTCTATTATTTTATATAAATATTTTTTTCCTTTGTGGAAAGAGAACTTGCTCTCTCTGATACTGAGTGAGACTCTCTGTGAGACCGAGTGTTTGCAGATGGGCTTATTAGCAAGACAAAGAAAGCAGCGCAGGAGACAAAGGCTGGTTAATCGCTCAAGCATTCGATGCGGGGCACAGAGCTACGAAAATTTTCGTCAGTTTGGGAATTCTATGCTGTGCCCTGGATTTGTGTACCTCCAGCTACGTCACGTGACCCAAAAACCGCGCGTTTTTAACAGCACTAGTATATTTAGTCACGAAACATCCATTTTCAGCTGGAAGATATTTTTTCAGATTTTTGGTAAATATACAGACTGTAGTTTTTATATATGGGGAATCCAATAACATTATAAAAACATTATAAAAAACAACCTGCCAGATGCTCTTTAAAGAAGAGAAAAGCTGTTATGAATCCACAGGGTGATGTGGAGATACCATCTACCTGACTTCAAATAAAATCTATAATGGCAGAAGCACTGATCTCATTGGCTGGTTTACAGCACACACAAAACAAAACAAAAACTTATTTAAATTTCTCTTTTTTAATCCAGTGTCCACACTAAGTTGTATGTATACCCTGAGGAATGTTTTTATTAGCTTTTATTCCGTATATTTTGATGCTGATACTGTGTAAGTGTTTGTAAACAGGTGGGGAATGAAACAACAAGATCTGAGGAAAAACAGAGAGATGTGCATGGTATGAAAGAGAAAAGCTTAAGAGAGGAGGCGAGTAAAGGGAAACAAGAGGAGAGTTGAGGTTGCATGGTATGTAAGAGAAGTGTCAGAGAGAGGAGGTGAGTGAAAAGAAAAGATGTTAAGTAATGAATGGATGGTGTTGAAAGAACGTTTGTCTGATCTTGAGTGGGAACTGTAATGGTGAATGTGAGGGTGGTGAAGAAATAATATGTTGTTGTATATTGTATTGGTAAAACTTGTGTTTGCTTTGTATCTGTATTGAGAACATGCTATGTAACTATTTCTGTTAGCCCTCAAATGTCTATTCTGTTGCACCTGTCTTTTGTCTATTTGTTACCTCTGTCTTTCCACTATTTCTGTCCTTCCTTAAATGGCATTTTTATGTTACTGTTGTCCTGTTGACTGGATGGTCAGTGGCTAAACTTGGTTACTGTTCAGCCTTTATAACACATGATAGACAAGCTTTCGGTTGGCTAGTTGAGGGTGTCTCTGTAACTGTGCACACCAATAAAACAACTGTCCAGTCTACGTCGGCTAGTTCCCTGATGTGAAGGGTCTGTTTGGGGTTAATTTCTACAATAGTGTATGTAAAGTTTGAGGTGGAGTCAGGACTGTTATGAAAAAATCTACAATTTTAGTTTGTTTTTCCTGTGATCATTTGTTTGTGAGATTTGTGTTTGAAACAGGGTTGAACAGCATCTAAGGTTCACAGCATGTACTGAACTCTCCATATTTAACTACACCAACATACACACAGTAGCTGAATTATTATATTAATATTATTATTATTATTATTATTATTATTATTATTATTATTATTATTTAATTTTACTCATATAACCCTCTTCAAAACAAGTTTATTGTGTCACAGAAAGATTCAAATTAACAGAAAATAAAAATAAAAACAGTAAAATAAATAAATTCTGATGAACATACAGCTCAGGTTGGGGTTGGGGGTCCTCTCCACATATTTCTGTGGTCCTTTATTACTGTTTTCACTTCCCTGGAAAGACTGCATCTCTCTCATCACACACTGCCAGGCTGTAAACAAACCAGACTCTCTCAGTCAAAATAAATAAAAATAAGCATAAATCACACTGAATTCATATAATATGGAACAGTTCAGTAATTAATCATATTTACACAATTACTCATCTCAGATGTAGTTGAACAGCCAAGACATGTTTGGAGTCCAAATTTTGCTTTTTTATTTTAGAACTCGAGCTGTGAGGTTAACATTGCTAACAAACACTAGAACTCAATAGTCACCCAAATAGCTCAGCTGTTTCTGCCAAAATATATAACCAAAACTTCTCTCAACCCAATCAAATTATTATTATTATTGCTATTATTATTATTACTATTAAATGCCATCAACTTGATCCTGATGACCATATGGATAATGTCTTCTGTTTGGGTCTTCATTCTTCTTAATGACTCACGATTCCTCCGATTGTACCCATTCATGTTATTGCTACCCCGATTCCTTCAACTGTTCCAGCACAATTGCCTTCTCAAGTCAGGTGGTTCCAATGTGTCCAAAATAAGTTCCAAATATAAATATTCTCAATAACTTAGAGAAAATGAAAAGCCTTTTTAGATGTCGAATAGTAACACATGCCTAATTTGTTCACAATTTCCACCCACCTTTCACTGTTATGTGCAAATATTCAAGCAGCCTTTCTGTGTTTGATGGCTTGTAGACCATCCGTTGTCTTCTTAATCATATTGCAGAGGTTTTCAGTGAGGTTCAGTTCTGGACATTTAGAGTGGTCTCTTCATGGTGTATATATAACTATATATAACTATGCACCTTTATTTATTAAGCTCAGTTAATACAGTGAGTGACTTTGTATATGGTGTGATAGATTAAAGAAATATAACTGCGGGCAAAATGCAGTTTAATGGCAGCTGGTGATTCATATATATCTAAAATGCTTACTGTAGTGAATGAAGCGCACATTCTCCTCATGTGCTGGTGTGAGTAGCTCTTCTGTGTTTGTTGGCGAGCAAGCGCCAGATGTCTGTTTGTAGTTCTGTACCATCTCTGGAGCTGGGGAGCTGAGGAAAAAAGATAATAATTTGACTATCTACAGATGTATACTATTTATACAATGTGTGTCCAAACAGCCCTTCTAACTAACAAATTTAGCTAAATTATGGTTTGAACATTATTGACACAGGTGATTTAATCTATTAACAAAAGACTGATCAATAGAAAAGTATGTTCTGGGGCAATCCCTGAGCCTACGGTCACCATGCCCAATGCCACACGTCATCTACAGGGGTACAAACTCCAGAATTGGGCTGTAGAGTGGAACTGTGTTCTCTGGAGTGATGGAGTGCCATCCTAACTTTAGGATTAGTTGGAGGGACCACACCGAATCATCCAACATACCTAACCTCGCCAATTCTCTCATGGCTGAATACAATCACATCCTCACAGCAATGTTCTAATAAGACATGAATCTCACTGAAAACATCCTAAATGTGATCAAGAGGACGACAGACAGTCTACGGTCAAAGCTGAGCTTGAATTTTGGTGGAGATAATGAACTAATCAGATTTCTTCCATCAAATATTGCTTTGTCAGTTAAAACGTTAGTATTGAGTTTTAGTATTTTACTTTGATGTCTGAAAACACTGCATCTTTGACAAGTTGTTTATTTTCTGTAAATAAATGCTCTCAATTAGAATATTTTTATTTGGAATTTGGTAGAAATGTTGTGATTTATAGAATAAATGAAAACTGTTAATTCTACTCAAACACAGGCCTATAAATAGTAAAAGCTGAGAAAATGACCCTCTGTAGTGGACCATTTTTTCCCCAGTACTGTATACACAGCTATATCAGAACATTATGAGCATGCCTGGTTTGGCCCAGGATGACATAGATGCCAAGTGACAGCATTTAGTGCATTTATAAATAAGTGAGCACAATCAGTTGTAGCAGAGTATAAAAACATCATCATGGGCATGATGTGACTGATGCCCAAAAGGACATGATAAGATCTCAGTACATTGAGCATCTATCAACAGCATAACGGTGAAGCCCCATGAGCCATTAATGCCAGAGGGGAACATTGACTCCAACGAGTGGTACGAAGCAGTCAGCACATCACAATGGACCAGTTAACCTCTATAATGAACACAGAAGCAATGATCAACATGGTGGTCATCATATATGACTATAATAATACATCCATCATCACACCCACTTAATCCTTATAATTATAATATATTTGAGTGGGTTTAGGGAAGATTTGGTGATGTATTTTGGCAAAAACGACTGAGCCATTTGAGTTTCAGTGTTTTCCCCATATAAAGTATATATTAATGATGCTATGACTCCCTTCTAGAGGACTAGAATAGTTAAAGCAGATGGGCAGAGTTTGTTTTAATATGAATATTACTCATTACACTCGTTGTTCCATCATAAATTTGTTCTAACTATATAAAACCACAGTAGCTTTCCATTATTTGCACATTTCTGATCAATCAAAGGCTAAAAACAGATTATTTTCGTGAGATAATGCAAGGCTATCCTGCTGGGTTAGCATCCGCTTCGAATTCTTCCGTTCTACCTTAAATACTGCAGTAGTGACAGAGAGGCTCATCAGACTCTATAGTAATTAATGCAGAATTTAAGGTGGAACGGAGGAACTCGAAGAGGAAGCTAATTTTAGCATTGTCTTGTTTGCTGTGTATACACACCCCTGGGATTCATATTAACAACTCATAATCTTTCTTCACATGTAACTTAATTAAAGTTCACTTTAGAGAGAAACTGAATAACGTACTTTGTCTCCACTGTGCCTGCTCCTGAAAGGCTCCTTTTAGCTGTTAGCTTAGCAACCTTTTCCACCTTCACAAAACAGAAAAGCTTTAGTTTTCATTAGCATCAACATGTGATGTGATCCGGGTTATTTTAACCAGTAAATATTAAAATATCAGAAAATTAAATTCTGCTTTGATTTCACTAGACGCTGACTTACACAAGTGCTCACTGAGTCCTTTGTGCTGAAGCTTCCAAAACACTGCTGAAGGGGCGTGGTCAACACTGCAGTGCAGAGCACGGCCAACAGAGGGCGTAAAAAAACTAGCGCTTGTGGGCCAAGACAGACCAAAAAAGGGCGTGTTATAGTCTAGAATGTACTAAAAAGAGGCGTGTCAAAGCACAGTATGGCCTAAAAGGAGCGTGTTTAAAGCTTATTATGGCCTTAAAGGGGCGTGTTATAGCCTAGGATGTACTAAAAGGGGCGTAGCAAAGCTCAGTATGGTCTAAAAGAGGGTGATAAAGGCTAGAATAACCTAAAAGGGGAGTGCCAAATGACCTAAAAGGGGAGTGCCAAAGCCCAATATGATCGCAAAGACAGAAGGGTGCATGTTAAAGGCTAGTATTGTGGCTTTACAAATGTATGACATACATTTAAAGCTCACTATAGCAAAAAGGGGCATGGTAAAATCAATTTGGCAAAAAAGTGGCTTTTTAATCTCTGCAGGGTTAAACAATGGTTTGTCAAAAGCCAATCTGATCAAAAGGGGCATGTTTAAAGCTCAGCATGAATGAAAATGGGTGTGTTTAAAGCCCTGTATGGCTGAAAATGATCATTTAAAACCTGTATGGCACAATTCAGAGTGTTACTACCTATATTGTCAAAAAGGTGAGTTAAAACCTAGCATACATAAAGAGAAGAGTGTTTATAGCTGTGTTTATAGTGTATATAGTATGTTTTGTGTAAGAGTAAGTTTAAATCTCAGCATGAATAAAAGGGGTATGTTTAAAGCTCAGCATAGGTAAATGAGGTGTGTCATAGCTCAGTATGACAGAAATGCCACCACACTATGTTGTGAAATGTAAAGCATTTCACTGCTAGTTTCACCATGTATGACTTTGATGTGACAAACTGTGATCTTTCTTTTCTGAAATAAACGCAGACCATTTACATAAAAAAAAACTTTATTGAGAGTATAAAACAGAGTATAAAAATTAAGACTACATTGTGCAGTGCAAGATAGGAATAAAATCACACTTAATACTCTATGATTTCAGGCTTACAAAACTAATAAAACTCACAAGATGAGTCAAACACTATTGGGAAGTAAACAGTCTTTGAATATAAGTGTATAAAACTCAGTTCTCACAGTCTATAATGTAGCACAACAGCACTAAACACAAACTTGCAGACGGGGGCTGCTTTGTGCCTTCATCTTCACTGGGATGAAAGCAGTTGTGCACAGTCAATGGGCGAGTCCTTCCATCTAGAGAACAGAGGCACTTCTCCATCCTAACCTCTGTGGTCTCCTCTGTCGCGCAGACCCAGGCTCAAGTGGCCAACGGGCCTCGCTGAAGAGTTTATCTACTCTTCAGCACTTCACAGGACCTTCTGATCGGTTTCATTGTGAACTAGGTAGAAGTTCTGAGACGTCTCAGTCTCCTTCCACCCCGAACAACTCTACCAGTTCTTTGCAGTCAGGGTCGATGAGGTCAGCGGGTTTCTCTCCACACTCATTCTCTGCATTAGGGTCAGCGCCCAAAGACATCAGGTACCTGAACACAGGAAGTAAACCGTCTTTAAAAAGTGCCACCTTTGGCTTTGTGAAATACAAGCAGCTGACGTGACAAAGCAATAAGACTGTGGACCTTGTGAAGGTTTATCCTACATCACAATACTACCATAAGTCCTATCTATGATACATTTAATCAATAATAGTAAAGAAATGAATAAAAAAGGGTAAAAATATAATTCTGTCATTAGTCATCTTAGCACATGTAGCTTAAAGATAATGTTCAATGTGAATTCAAGGGATGAGTCACTGTTTACAAATTCTATAGTTTAATGTATATAAATGAAGCCCATTGTCTATCATAGTTGTGACTTTGTATCTCATTAATATGACTTTTTATCTCATTATAATAACTGTGTTTCTCATTTTTGTGACTTTGTATCTCAGAATGATGCTCCAGCTGAGATTAGCAAATATAGCAAAGCTCTAAACCCCAAATTAGAGGAATTTTGCTGCACTGCATTTAAATTGGGCAGTTCAAATTTTCAAGTGTCCATTAGCAAGAGAACCAGTCTAATCTAAGATGTCTAGACTGCATCATCAGTAGTAAAACAGTAGTGCTACATCGTTTATTAGCATCTCTGTATATTTGTGTCATTAAATCAATTGTACACAAAGTATTGTTTAATGATTGGACATGTTGCTAGGATGTTAAGATGCTCAAAATACAGCCTAATGCACTGTTATGAAGTGCTATCACTAACAACAGCAATGGGTTTCTTATTGATTTTCCAATTGCTTTATTGCAGAGGTGGGGAGCTCCAGCCCTGGAGGCCAGATTACTGTGCAGTTTGGTGATCTTCCTGATCAAGCAGACCTGAAGTAATTCAAAAGGTTTAGTTGTTGCAACAGAGCAGAGAAATCAGTAAACTGCACTGGACTCGTTTTGGTGTGACATCATTCCCAGCCCTAACATTCAACGTCTGAGGTAAAAGGAGCACAGCATTAATGGCTATAATGACTAATGACATTATTGAAACTGATCAGATTAGCTGAGACTTTCCACCAGTCCTCAAGACTTTAAACCAAGAAGGAAACTCACTTGGCAATTTCTGGAAATCCATCACTGCAGGCCATGTGAAGTGGCGTCCATCCTTCTTCATCTCTTTGCATGATATCAGCTCCGAAACTCACCAGCAGCTTCACGCAGTCCAGATTCCCTGACAGCACAGCCTCATGGATGGCTGCCATGCCTGCACAAACACCAGACAGGGCGGGTTATGAGTTAAATATCCAGCTCAGACAACTCAATTATCACCAAGATTAAGGCTTAGGACCCTGAGGATTATCTTATTACAGCCATGGTCTGTTTATGTGTGATAAACAAAAGGACTGCGATGGAGCAATAGCTGATGGAGAGGATTTAATCAGAATTTTAAGACTAAAATAATGAAATCTGACAGTAATAGTTCATAGTTATCAATGCAGCCATAGATAAAGATTATAATATGCAAATGAATAAGCCATAATGAAATTATTTTTTTATATGTCCATAGAAAAGCTGCATATCACCAAGAAAATGAAAACCATCAATAAAAATAGTGATCAAGGCCGGTCATTAGATGTTATTATGTGTAAAATATGGCATGAAGGTGGTACCTGAGTGGTAGATGGTGTCCAGGGTCACCCTCCTGGTTCTAATAAAGCGTCCGATCCTCTCCAGCTCGCCTTGTCGGACGTAATCCTGGAAGAGGACATCGTTTGGGAAGTGGACACTGCGGACAGGTTTGATGGACCTCCGAGGACGCAAGCAGGATGCAGGGCTTACGATTTTGGAGCTGCAGCCTTCGTAGGTCACGTTTGGGGTCACTGGGCACTGGTAATACTTCATTGTCCTTCTCCTGGGAACAACTGGAAGAAGTTGGGTAAGTTAACTAAGGCTGTAGATTTCTCTACTTCTGCTTGTCTGGAGTCTTCTGAATGATGCTCAGAAGTGGCGAGAACTTCAGATCTTCACTTTTCAGGAAGTCGGGGTTGTAGAAGCTCAAGTTCAACTTCAGATTCTGGAAAGCTCTGGTTCTTCTGCGCTCTTGAAGCTTAGAGTAGGTGCTGTGGAGTGATCTCTTCTGCTTCTTCCTGGATTGGATGGTCAGTAGTGAGAGTCTGAATGGCTTTCAATGCCATATATACCCTCTCTTGGACTATTTTCAGTGCTGTCACCTCACGGCTCCAGTGACTGAATTGGAAGATGAGTGGCCCTTGGCTCCGCCCACTCAGCTCACTGATGGGCGCTGTAACTCCAGCCCGACACACACCCACATACACATTCCCAGGCACTCCAGGCTTGTCGGTCACGCACTGCACAAACCAGGAGCAGCTTCTAGTAAACAGCCCAAGGAGCTTCAGGATGGTTTATGGGTGAAACAACAAACAACAAGCCAAGAGCTGTGACTCCACATTTACAAATAGTGTCTGACCAGCAGTCAGTGAAAGAAAAGGTGTTTGCCAACAAAAGGGGCTATTTCAGTTCCTCGGTTTATGGTGCTACCACAGAGCAGATGACGCAATATTCTAGATTTAGTTTAAACATGATTACTGTTAAACCTCATCTAGAGTCCCAGAGATTTAGAATATTCATCGTCTTTGTCAAATACACAAAGTGGCATATTTCATGACCTTGTTTTAATGTTGATCAGTAAGACTTATCAGTGTCTCACATTATTATATGATGATGAGTTTGAGTAAATGACTATTTAAACAGGATAAATACTGTGTATCTCTCAGAGCTACAGCTGCTACATTCACATTCCTGAACCAGACACATCAGCAGAAGTGTCGTACCTGGACTAAGGAGACAAAGAACTCCGACTAGAGTCTGAGATACAGAACCGACGGTGTCTGAAGTCCAGTGTGCAGTTTCTACAGTCTGTGAACTGTGCTGCCATGTGATCTGCTGGTGTTGGTCCACTGTTATATAATGTCAAAAGTCAGCGCAGTCGTCTACCAGGACATTTTAGAGCACTTCATGCTTCACTCTGCTGACAAGCTTTATGGAGATGGGGATTTAATTTATCCAGCAGGACTTGGCACCTACCCACACTGGCAAAGGTGCAACACCTGGTTTAATGATCACAGTATCACTGGGCTGGGCAGCAAACTCACCTGACCTAAACCCCACAGAGCATCTATGAGCTATTGTCAAGAGGAAGATGAGAGACACCAGACCCAACAATGTAGCTGAAGGCCGCCATCAAAGCAACCTGAGCTTCCGTAACACCTCAACAGTGCCACAGGCTGATCACCTCCATGCCACACTGAACTGATGCAGTAATTCAGGCAAAAGGAGCCCCAACCAAGTACTGAGTGTATAAACTGTACATACTTTACAGAAGAACTTTTATGTATTAAACGTGTTTTGAATTGGTCTTACATAATATTCTGTTTTGAGATACTGATTTTTGGGTTTTCATTGGCTGTTGGCTACAATCAACATCAAAAGAAATAAACACTTGAGAGACTCTGTGTGTAATAAATCTATGTAATATAAGTTTCATTTTTTGCAAATAAATTGCTGAAATGAAACTTTTCCATATTTTTTTCTTTATTTTTTGACATGAACTTGTAATCTTATTAAATTCAATTCAAATTTACTCAACTCTCAAACACAAATGATTACAAAAACAGTTTGAAACTGGCATATTTGACCTTCATAGCAATTGTGAAATACAAAATTAACACATTGAATACAAAGTCATCATATTTAATACAACCAGTATCTGTCGCTCACAGCATGTTTTCTCAAATACATAAACTTTAACCCTTTCTATGGTTTCCTTTACATTTTTACTCAAACTGAAAGTATCATGCGGTGCATGCAGTGCAGGGATAATCAGCCAGGGGGCCAAATACATGCTTCTGATTTTATACATCAACCTTTTCTTATTTAGTTTCATTTTACCATCGATTCTGTTATCAGCTTTCACTGAACACTGTGAGTCAAGTCTCGTTTTAAATGTGCTCTGAGGACTTGACTGGAGTTGCATCAAGAATCAAATACTGAACTGTTTCAATGGACACTATTCTTTATCAATACTTTCTAATGCAAATAAGTTGCAGTAATTTAAACACTGACAACTGAGTACTGTATGGATTACACTACATGTATAAATTCAGCACTAAAGACAATGCTGAGTATTGTGACGCTACACTTGGTATCTGTAAAGTCAAAATTCTGGTATCTGAATAGATGACCATTCTGAAAAATTGACCAAATGAAAACAAGCAGAGACCATTTTTTGTTTGTCTTTTTTGTTGTTTATTTGGCCACCAGTTAACTTCTCCACATCAATCTGAAAATGTGATGGAATGCTTCATTTCTCTGAACATCTCTCCTTTCTCAATTACAGCTTTTAATTAAAAAAAAAACTCCAAAAACAACAAAAACACTTCAAGTCCCTCCCTTTACAAACCCCATTCCATCCCGCATTTACATCACCCCAATCTTCACCTCCACTAGAAAAATAAACAGCTGGGGTGAAAAGAGCACACAGTATAATATTCACAACCCTGTCCCTGGACGTGTGAAAAGACAAAACCGAAACTACCTGCCCATTTAGTAAGCACAAGCAGTTTCCCCTCCCCGTCATACTGACCGCACAGACCGAACCGCCGCGGGGCAAACACCACAAAGACGAGGGGGATGAAAGGACTGGACAACAGAGAGAAAGAAAAAAGAAAAAAGATGGGAAGATTAACTCCTCCAGAATGACTCCATGATGAACCTCTGCCTGTTCAGTAACCGATATGAAATCTCTGCTGGCATAACGAATGAAGTGCTACAGATTATTTTTCCCCTCCTCCAAGACTGAGAGGGCCACAAGCCCTTTCACAAACCCCCATTCAAATAAAAACGACAAAAAAATAGAATTAAATAAAAGCTTTCATACTTTTAAAAAATAATTCAGTAGCCCGATGTTAAAAGGAACTGGCCAGTCAGGAAGGCTAATGTTGGTTAACTGTTGTGCTGACCACTGGCTAGCGGCATCAGCAAAACTGGCATTAGTGTTTGAACGGTTCCTTTAACGGTGGTGGGGCAAAAACGATATACTTGAATATAATCAAAAAAAGAATTTTTTTTTTTTTTACCTCAGCTTGGTCATGGCTACATCTGCCTTTGTATCAAAATGGCCCGCTCTAAAGAGAATGTAATGCTTTGATCAACCTCCTATTGACTTTATGGCCCCAGTGCCCTGAGAAATCCACCCATTCCGGCCACCGTACACTCATCTGGGGGGGGGAAACCTCAGTAAAACAGACCTTCCCTCCCCACTCTGTTCCCCGTGTGAAATTAGACCAAATTAAATTGCAAAACACAACTTGTGGATCAGTAAAGGTGATGACCTGGTAAAGAAGATAAGTAGGACATTAAAACCTCAAAAAATCTGAGGATAAACAACCTCTAATGCCAACACTCGAGTTAAACAGTTGGGTCTCCCAAACTATAAGTGACCCACATAACGATGGCATTTTATTTTTCTTTGAGGTCTGAGCGTTGTCGCTGGTCCAGGCTAAAGACTGGTCAGGATGGAGACGGTTGGCGGCGGGATGCAGGGCGGATGCCCAGCAGCTGTGAGGTTGACTGGGAGAAGCTCAAGGTATCCTGGGGATGGGGAGGGTGTGTTAGAGTGGAAGTGGTGGTAGTGAAGGGGTTTTGTCTCTCCTCGTGTCCTCCTCTCTCTCTCTCACACTGCCCTTATAACTCATCATGCCCTTCATCATCCTGTCCTTCATCTGAATCATCCTCGGCATCCTCGAGGTCCAGATCCTAAACAGAAGAGGAAACAAAACGCAAATTCAATCAAATGTTCTTGACCCCCAATTATATTTATGTATGACTGTATAACAAAAGACAACATTTTGGTTCCCTAAAGAGAGGGCCCTCAGGAATCCAACTATAGCACTGCTGTTCTGCATCAGCAGTAACAGCCGCCACCCCGTCACACACACCTACATCTATGGCATCATCATCTGCTCCGTTGCCAACTTGTGGGACGTGCAAACTAGCTGGTGCTGAAGGATCTGCTGCTGAAACGGTTGTCAGAGGCTTTTGACAGTGGAATCCCATCAACATGGAGGAGCCAAGAGGTAAACAACCTCAACAGCTGTGCGAGCCATTAGCAACAGTGGTAAGGCACTGGAATTAGACTTCCTAGAATCGGAACCAAGGGATTGGGATGGGTTTCCAAGCTTTTGGACCTCATCCAGTTACTATAGTGCCAGTCACTATACCCACTCTAAGAATTGAGGGCAGAGTATAATGCTGGGATTTACTGGTTTTTGGTGATTGGTTCACTCAACACAACTTGGCCACGTGTCCAGGAAAAGCCCAGAAAACGCTGATCTGGGAGGAGAAAGTGCTGCAGGAACCAGGACAAGCAAACCAAAAACCACCAATGTGTTTAACTAGCTTTTGGTTTTAAGTGCAAGCATTTTTATTAGTGAGGTCAGCACTGCTAATTAGCATCCTCCTTTCATTTCAATCAGCCTGCAAAGATACAAGATGCAAGTGGCAGGTGTGCTGGACTCGTATCAGGGCGGTCAGACTTGTAAATCAAGACTCACTGTAGAAACTGGACTCCCAATCATCAAGTCCAATGTCGAACTGTCCCATGACTTTACTGGCAGCCAAGCAACAAAAGCATGGGTGTAAGGGTCTAGAAAAATTCTCGCGTCTTAAAACTTTAATGTCCTTGCCTTTCTAATGGCCTCTAGTGGATATTTTTTAGCCATATTCGATTCAGTTTTATAGAAATGAAGACAAAATAATGTTGCCATGTCGTCAAACTTGAGTCTATACAGAGACCAGAGTCAGTCAGTCTGTCTCCTCATTTGGTTGCACCGCCCCCTTCCAAAAGTCATTCTATAGTCACTGGATGAAATTAACCAAATGCGCTAAAGTTTCGGTTCAGTCTGGCCTGGTTTAAGTCCTGCTCTGCTGTCGGCACATATTGTTTTAAATATTTAAAACAGTAGCTGGATGCAGTCAGAACTGGAAAATACATTTGGAGTGAATGGTGGCAGAGACAAGTCTGGAACTTCTAGACTAGTGTTAGTTAGATGGCCAAGAGCGACAACAATCTGCTACAGCCAGGGTTGCCATGTGTAGCAAAAAGTTTTTCTAAAACCCACGTTCAGAAGCTAAACATCAGGAAACAGAAGATTTAAGAGTAAGTAAACCGGTAGTGCATTTACCATCTATAGCCTACTGTTACTTTGTTCTTAATTATATATGCCAACATGTGTACATGCATTTTGTTTACAATGGCAAGATTCATAGCACATTTTCATTTCATTAACAGTACATTTTCCCTGAGAATTTAATGACCATCAGTAACCACAGGGAAAATAAAGCGAACTGGCAGAGGTAGAAATGAAGCGTGAGGAATGCAAACCTGGAACCAACCTCCTGCAGAGCTTCACGGCTGAGCCAAGAACGTGGCACTTTTTGATGGACAGGGAGCAGCCGCAAATATAACTACAGCCATTAAACGGCATTACAGGAGCTCAAAATGACCACAGGCCATCAGGTTTAAATGTGCATTGTTGCTGCGGTTCACAAAAGCCTAGGGACCTAAAGCATTGCCAGTGTTTCTCACTGGATCTCTGCATGTTCTGGCATTTTCCATGCTCCAATATTCTTATATAGGACAACAGTACCCCAGGACCAGGCCTGAAAACTACTGCATTATATTGTCCTACACCCATGTAACAGCACACAAAGGGTTTGACTGTAATCAGACAAGTTTGAACCAAGCTTGGAGTAGGGGGAGGACAAAAAAAAAAAAAAAAAAAAAAAAAAAAAAAAAAAAAAAAAAGTCCCCATCACACTCACACACGGTTTGCAAATCTGCCTCTACTTTGACGACTGAAGCAGGTTTTAGTTGTTTTTATAGTTTTAAGTTTCAGTGCAAAACAGTGACTTTCATGCATTCACCATCTTCTCTATGCAGTAGTTTTAATGTTATGACCGCATCTTTAGTGGATGCGAATACAAAATCCTGTAATTCTACAAAATGCATAGTAAACAAAAATGGCTGATGAATGTTTCACACTGAAGACAAAAGGATTGGACAAAAACCAGGACTTAACTTCAGTCTGTGCATGAAAGGGTTAAATAAATCTTTATGATGGTAAAAATGAGCTACAGTGACCTTTTGGTGAGAGATTCTGCTGATTAAGTGCAGATGTATATTTCTTTTTTATGCAAGGATGAGGGAGGGAATTAGTCAAAGCACTGATAAACCCAGATCGTTAGTCGAATATGCTAAATGTGTGATGAAAAGGAAAAAAAAATTAACTTTTAAAACTGGGTTTTGGATTTTGAGGTTTCAGGGAAGTTCACAGTAGCAGGAATGCTACTTTCAGAGGAGTATTACTGTATATATCTTGGGGATAGTCAATTCTCCTCCTGGGGGGCTGGTGTCCTATATAGGACATGCTCAGATACATCAAACCTGTGCAGGAGCAGAGCTCTGATCCCTGACATTCATCTTAAATTTAAAATGACCACTTTACATATCCATGTTAAAATTAATTAATTAATTAGAAATGTCAAAAAGACTAACAGACCAACTTTTAAACTAGCTCTCTGATGTGAAGCATCTGTTCGAGGTTATTTTTGACTCCTGGAACACGTAATGGTCAGTCACTGGTTATAGCGAATGGCATCACTGATTGGATAACATCGTATTTACAATGAAGTTGACACAGGCTGGGCATCATATTAGCTGTGCATTTCTCCCTGTGGATTACTGATGCTTTAAGATGGTCATGCGCCATCTCCATGCTGAAAATATGATCATACTCACATTTACCTCCTCATCATCATCATCATCTCCTGCTGGTGCTCCTCCTTCTTTTCCTCCACTCTCCAAAAACTTTGTGAAGCCCTCCAGCGTCCTCTCACCACTGTAGTCAATAATCTAGACACAAACACACAAACATAAATGAGCATTAGTGATGCAGTGCTGTATTCCAGTACCATTTCCATGCTGATAAAATGTAGCATTAGCTACGCCTACACTTCTGACCCAATGCCCCGCCCAGTGTTCTGATCAGTAGAAATGTGACCACATGAGTAATCAAACCTGCTTTTCCGTGTTTTTACATTTGTTTAAAGCTCAAAGCTTTTTATTTTCATTATTTTGTAATATTCAACCATGTAAGCTGCGAGTGAAAGCTGGTACAAAGTACATCAGCCTCATATTGGTCAACAGTGTCCTTGATTTATAAATGAGAATAAATGTTACCACCACTAGATTCATAATTTACACATATATAGTCCTGTTTACATTCACTCCAGTGTGTCCCGACTACAGGAAGCACTACCAAAACAGGCTACGCATGGACAAAACACTCGAGTAAATCAATCTGCACTGTTTACATGCTCATACGTTAGGACAGAGTCTTGGTCCAATATTGAACCATCGGTGCATGTAAACAGTGATCAATGCCCCCCAGAGGTGTTTATGAAGTTGGCCAGGTTAAAGTTGGGTGCCCTTATAGTGCCAGGCTTCAGGCACTTCTGAAATTCATGTAGCAACTCGATACAGACACCTAATACAGATGTCAAAAAGGGGCTAGCTGACCATTAGCCAACATTTCTATAGTCACCAACAGCTTGCTGATCACGCACACAAGTAAAGTCATGACCGGCCTTGACTGGGATTCCCTCGAGGCTGATTTATGCTTCACAGGTGACCAGGATGGGTTTAGTTTGTTTATATGTTAATGAGATGAAAAAGGTAACAAATACCTTCACACAAAAAAACCTTCTGCCTCTGCAGTGCACTGACCAGAGCTTTCAGTGTCTAATAAAAGTCTTGATTTAGAACCGTGGATATAAATAACTGCTGCCAAAGGCCATCATCACCTAAACCCATGTGTGCAATCTGTAGTGTACAACAGCCTGAGTCCTTAAGGAATATCAACATATTTTAGCATGTTGCACAGTAACAGGGACCAACATTTGAATTTAGGGATGGACTGATCAATCGGTTGGGCAATTAGTCTCATTTTCATATAATCAATCAGCCAGGCTAGTAAACCTGTGTCACTTTCGCAGGCAGTCTAATCAGTGTAGCTGCTGTAGAACAATGTTAGAGCTCCCCCTAGTGTCAATATCATCACTCATCAAAAGTAGATGGACAACACTGATAAACGTACTCACGTCAAACATCTACACAGTTTAATATTTTATCAGATAACTATTAGCTGTAACTTAATATGCTGTTAATATTTCTGCTTATTTAAAGAGCTGAGATCAGATGATCAGGTACTCAATCTTACATGTTGTGATGTAAGATACAGTCAAGTAGTAACTGACCAGCAGGGGTTTTTACACAGCTGATGCCAACATTTAGAGTGCAGGGTGTGCAAAGACATCAGTATTTATAATATACAAGATGTTATAAGGCGGGGGGGCACGGCAGCTTAGTGATTAGCACGTTCACCTCTCAGCCACGAGTTCTTGGGTTCAAGAGGAGTTTCCATGTTCTCCCCATGTCTGCGTGGGTCTCCAGTTTCCTCCCACAGTCCAAAAACATGGAGGTCAGGTGAATTGGGTACTCTAAAATTGACCGTACGTGTATGTGCACCCAGCGATGGGTTGGCGCCCTGTCCTGGGCTTGGTTGAATAGGGTGATGCCCTGCCCTGCGCCCAGTGAGGGCGACTAACCGCGGGGACTAACAGGGGACTAACCACGACCCTTATAAGGATTAAGTGGGTGTGAATGGATGGAAGATATAAGATGGTGTCCCATTGGCTTCAACGGTGAACGACCGTGAATAACTAATACTATTGATCTGGTGATGAAATGTGAATTAAACATCTCAGTCTGCGTGAAAAAGACAGACACGCATGATTACAGTGCAGGTAGACAGGTGTTAATGATGACTTATCAGGTGTTAATTTAGGTGGAAGTGTTCATGGGCTGAATGTGAGGAATCAAAAACTCCAGAAGACTAAAAACATTCACGACCGAGTAAAACAAACGTGACGCCATGTGTAAGATGTACATTATGTGACCTTAGCCACCCTGCACTCTATCAGCATCAGCCATTTAAAAACCCCATACTGGATAAATTCAAGTAGTAATTGAAGTTTTCTTCACAACAATGTGTGAATGAGTACCTAATCTTCTGACCTTAGAAACAAATTTAGCTTATTAAACTACATGCATCTAAACAACTAACAGGGATCTTCAACCTAAAATACTTTTAGAATACAACTGAACAGAAACTACTTCAGGCAGCAACCCAACAACCTCAGACCTTTCAGATATCAGCAAATAAAAACTGTAAATGAAAGACGTTCAGGTGGCTCAGTGCCAACCACCCTTGAAGAGGCCTCTGGTCAGAAAGTGGCAGTTTTGACCGGATCTCTTTGGCACACCGCAGGCAATAAAATTTACTGGGCCAGGCGTGTCTGCTTCTCATGCACACGTGCAGCCAAAAGCTTTAAACGACTGGATTCTAAATCTGGAGGCTAATAAAGGGCAGAGAGAGCTTCACCAGGGTACCATCGCTGCCAATTTCGAAAATAATCTCTCAGCTTCCACTAGCGCCTCTTTGAGGGGTGCAAAGTCATGGAGCAAACAAGGGTTTGTGAGGGGAGCGTCAGCATTCAATCTCAAGTGCTGTACACAGTCAGTAATACTGCTGACCAAGTCTTGTGAAGGACCAAGTCAGCCAAAAATTAAAATGTACACATTTTCCCATCAAATGTGGCATTTTTGATAACTGAGGCCAACAAGATTTAAGCTGCCATGTGATCAAGTGCCAGGTTAACAGTTTCACTGAAGCTTGTGGTTTTTTAAACAGTCTAATAATCTAATAAAATAAATTATCTAGTCATTTCAATCCAGTATGAATCTGCAGTGTGTAGTTTTTGACGTCTGACAGTACTAACTGGAGTGATTTGAATCCAGTATGACTTTATATGAAAGTACTAATACATCATGCTGCACAAACTGACCCATCAATTCCCATAAACCTCAGCCCCCTGTAGAAAGTGTTGCAGCTCTAGTTGGGTTTCACACATGAACTGAAGGTAAAAAGATCACCTTGCGCTCCTCCCCTGCAGGGAAGAATTTCAGTGTGGGGAAACTGTGGACTTTTACAGCCTCTATCTCGTTGGCTGTGGAATCCATCTTGGCTACCACCACATCTTTACTGTCCTTGTACTTCTCTCCCAGCTGGTCCCAAATAGGAGCCAGCTGTTTACAGTGACCGCACCATGGAGCATCTGAAAGGGAAGCATGAACATTAAGGAAATTTCTGCTACATGTAAACATTGCAGTACACACAGGCTGACTTACCAAAGAACACCACAAAACAGAACCAACTCTCACTACAGTGCTACACATTAGAACATGACCTCCACCTTTAGTCCAAGTGTAAAGTGCGCACGAGACACACACACACACACACACACACACACACACACAGGGGGGGCAGAGGGCACATTTGCCCAGAGTGGTGCGCAACACTATCTGCATCATCCAGGGAGCAGTTGAGGGTTAGGTGTATTCGTTTAAGGGCACTTATATTCTCCTATTGACCAAACCAGCAGACATTGGGTCCCAATTTTAAAATTCTTAAATATTTATTGGCATCAACGGGGATCAAACCCGCAATCTTCGGTACACACACACCTCAAAAATGTAGAATATTGTTCGTGTTGATTTTTGCTGCTTTGCTATGTAGTGATGTGTGTCAAAAGTTTCACAATAGCAAAAATAAATCTGCAAGCAAAATCCACTGAAACAAGACCATAAAGTATATCTTGTGAATGCAAAAGAAAGATATATTAAATATGAATAATGTTTATTTCATTAAAATGTTACGTTTGCATTTTGGCTATTTTTGGTCAAAACCCCGAAAACATTGAAACCAAAAACGCAAACGCAACATTTAATGAAATAAACATTACATTCATATTTAATATATTTTTTTGCGTTCACAAGATATACGTTATGGTCTTTTCTGTGGATTTTGCTTGCAGATTTATTTTTGCTATTGTGAAACTTTTGACACAAAAATCACTTTGCCCACTGTGATGCTGGCCAGCTCAGCTGTTTGTTAGCTGATGTATCAGAGCTGTGCTTTCCTCTGAGCACACTGGCTGCCCAGCGACAGTTCGTAAAGAGGAAGTGGCCAACTTCCCATGCATCAGAAGAGGTGTGTGCTCGTGCTCATCCCCCACCACTAATGACACGTATTTTAAGAGAAATTATAATTTATATAATTAACACTCATTGATCCTTTGTGTCTTCAACATTCTGAGTTTTACTTTTGAACCTGAGGCGGTTCAGGAGCTTACAGCAAACACAGCCTGGATATCCCCACAAGGGAGATGGAGAATAAAACTTCACTGCTCTCCAACCTCAGCCCAGTGGAAACAATGAGGAAATCTGTACGGGGTTCAGTGGGAGCGTGTGTGGCATCGACAGCTGAGTGAATCCACTCGCAGCTCACGCCAAGGCCAACAGCACTGCACAGCATGCAAACCCATGGGCACGTGCAGGCTGTTAGCATCCCTGCAGATACCCCTCCTCACTGGGGAAATTCCTTAGACTATTGGGCAATACCAGATCCTCCAGCTGCTGGAAAAGTATAAAAATATTCCACCTGCTTTCATCAGTAAGGCAAAAGTTTAGTCTCAGTCGCTCGGCACACAGACCCTGCAGTATACACACACTGTACACAAAGCAGGATACAGCTATAGCAGTCAGCACTGCTGTGCACGTGAAACGCTTGTTTAAATAACCAAATGCTCTTCAGTCACCACTTGGTCAACAAGCCTTTCTGATTACAGCCGGGTGTACAGGGAGTGATCAGGGACCGAGTCTGTGGTCTCGGTTTGATGTCATTTCAAGAGATGATGCAGTAAAATCAGAAAGATTAAATTATTTTTAATGCTGAAATCAGTTTAGAGGAGAGCAATTTGCAAATTGCAGGAGCTGCAATGTTCATTGTAGCCTCTATTATTAAAACTGTTTAAAAAGATTTAAGTGGGCACATTTTGGTCCCAAACGGCACAAGGCTGTAGAGCGTTCCATTTCTCATTTTGACATGCTCATGAGCACCCCCTACAGGCCATCACTCCTGCCTCTGGCAAGTCCGACAATGATGCAGACTTAGAAGTAGCCAGTTACCCAAATTCTGAGAGATATAGGCAAGGACCAATCAATAGTTTTGTAATCAAGTCTGAACATAACGGGAGAGAAAATATTGAGTTATTAGTATTGGTTGTTAAATAACTTAATAGCATAGCTTAATCTGAACACTACTGAGGAGCTGCATAATGATGACATCACATTAGTGACTAGATAAGCTGAGCAAACTTGAGTGTTGCGACATCAAACAACTTATAGGCAACCTGGCAACATTAGATTCAGGGCTCAAGCCAGAAAAGTAGCAAATATTCTGGGCGAAATATTTACAATATTAAAAATTACAACTAGATAATTTCCCCCAAACCATTAATAATAAATATTATTATTATTATTATTATTATTATTAATAATAATAATAATAATAATAATAATAATAATGATAATAATAATATCATCTTTAATATGTAAGTTCCAATTGGAGGTCTTGCTTTTGTGAGTACATAAGAGCACTTACAGAACTCTACAAAGACGTTCTTCTTGGGATCGAAGACAACTTCCTCGAAGTTTTTGCCCACCAGGACCTTGACTGAGTTCTTTTCCCAATCTTCAGGAATGTCCTGGCTCATAAGATGAGGCTGAAGACAAAGAGAACAGATCTTAAATTAATTCCCTGAAGCACTATAGCGCTAAAATTATTTCTAACCCCACTTTGTTCTCAATATGACCGTTTGTCATTCTTTTGGTCAGGTTCCTGTGGTGGTAACGTGAACACACCTTGAGTTTGCCTTCAGTAAAAGCTGTGCAGAAGGAGATGATGTTTTCGGCACTGATCTCTGATGTCTCTGGTTTGTATTTGGTCATCTCATCTTCCAGGGTGATGAGTCGCAGGGCAGGACACTCCTCTTTCTTCAGGCCGAAAAACTCCAAGATGCGCTGGTTATCGTCCACATCGCTGTCGATGAATATGAAGAGAATCTGCAGGAAGAGGGGAGCAGTTCAAAACGACAACATTTCAAACAAAAATAACAGGAGCATCATCTGCAGGGCAGCCTTATTTATATTATAGGACTACACATTACAGCCTGTGAGAAGGGGAATACCAACAGTGCAACACTTCATGCTCCATAATGTTAATGAGCCACACAGTCACCGACAGATTTGATGACATTTATGGATTAAACTGAGACGATATATTTGATTTACATAATCAAGTCCTTACTCACCTTGCCCTTGAAGCCTTCGGCTGCTTTTCTGAAGTTGTCCATCTTGTCCTGGAAGTCTTTGCTTGCTTTGGGTACAAACAGTAGAATGTGTGATTTGATATCTCCTCCGAAGATCTTGGGTGCTGTCTATAGAGACAAAGAAAGAAAAGGACAGAATAAAGAATGAAGGAAGGAAAGAAGGAAAGGGTAGAGAGAAAAAAGAAATAAATAAATCAATGCCCAATCTTAATGATGAAGTAGACTTGTTTGGCAATTTAATCATAATGGACCTAAAAGGGTCTTTTGGGGTCAAGCTGTTGTAGATGTTACCTGTTCAGTGAACTCAATGACCAGTGGAAGCTGGTTGGCCTTGATGAAGTTCAGGAGGGTCTCTTTGCCGATTTCTCCATCAAAAGTGTTACGGCCCTCATCAAACTACATAAACACAGACACAAAGATGCATTACATATACTTTATTGATCCCTTGCGGGAAATTCGGTCCCAGCCGCTGCTGGCAGGGCAGTTATTTAACACCGCGCCAACCTTTAGCAATACAGATGAAGGCTTCCCGTAGTGGGGATTATCCCCAGCCTTTTACTGCCATAAAACTTTTTATAGCATTACAAAAACACATCATTAAATCCATGAGTGAGGCAGCCAAGTTAAGGCTACCTGGTACTCTATATTTAATTTAACTGAGTGTTAAGAGCAACAGAATGCATCAGTCAACAGAGAAACACACACACACACACAGCATGACAATACAGAGAACAGACAGACCTGCTACTGAGCAGCCAGTGAGTGACAAACCACAGAGAGATTAAAAAGGTGAGAAACAAAATAGGAAGTAAAGCAGGAATGGCGAGAACGAGAGGAATCTCATCATTGCTCCATTGGAACTTAAACCCAAGTAAATCTGAGATTACAGATATACTTCCATAGATGTCTTCTAATATTAAGTTATTTATTTAATGCAAGTTGTGAGTGAGAGGTTCAACACAAATTGATGGCAATTTAATAGCAATCACAAATATTAGTCAATTACTAGTAACTAATCATTGGTATCACAGTATCAGCCCTGAAAGAAAGACTAATCAAGCTTTACTATTTCTCTCTCTCTCTCACAAACACACACACACACACACGCCCCCAAATGGCACTTAACCAGAGTTTGGGGGGGGGGGGGCAGCTTGCAAAAGGTTGAGAATCCCTGTCGAATGCATTTGTGTTTCATCGGCTATTTGCAATAGCATCTGCGTAAATAAAATCAGTCTTTTAATAACCCTGGTCTTGACCCAGATCATCTCGGAGCTAAAAGGTCATTTCTTACGTAACACTGATGCTTCATCACAGACTCTGATAAGAGGTCCAGAAACATGAACAAAGGATAGAAGTGACCTTAACAGCACAAGATAAATTCCCAAACTCTGCTGTTAAAGTATAAGAAGTAATTTTTCTTTAAATGTTGAACAGAAGAAAGTAGTAACCACCACAATAAATCATGAATTTTAGTCAATGTATATTAAATGTTTGTACAGTAGAAATAAAAATTAATTGCTTGGCTGATTAATGATCATTGCCATTTTTAAATAATCAGAATTGGACAATTTGTTTAAAAGGTGTTATTCTGTGCTTACAAAGTCAGTAAACAAAAAAGGTCACATTTACAGTTGTTAGAGCACCCCCTTAAGGTCAGTGCCACCACTCTACAGGCAGCCTCATCAGTGTAGCTGCTGTAGAACAATGTTAGAGCTCCCCCTAGTGTCAGAACTCTACAGGCAGATAACACTGTACAAACACCGTCTCAATTCAAATAATTAAATCTTAATTTATATAATAAGTTTGAGGCAATTAAGACAATTAATGCATGTAGATAACACCATATTAATTTCATTGGGAATTAGAGGTTAAGCCCTTTTAGGATTAGTGTTTCACTGATGTTTAATGTCTCCTCAGTAAAGAAACTTTAGCATTAAAAAGGAGTCCAAGAGAGTTTATTGTGTATTTATCAACCTGATGATCAACACTTTCACTTACAAATTGTGTTCAGTTTATTTATAGTAGTATTACATATATAAGACCAGATGTGCAAGAGGCTCAGTGATAGTGACTTGTGCATGTAGCGGTGATTAAAATCACCTCTTTATTAAACCTCACTTTTACCATCCCAATACTGTCCTATAGCAAGTACATTGATTATGAGAATGATTAAGTGACTTCAAAAGCATGTGTGTTTGTGTGATTGGTGAAAGTTTTTGGCAGCTCTGGACTAGGAGGCTAAATACAGCCACAAATCTTTATTTTATAACATCTGTGTCGGGTGAAGATTTGGATGAGATGGGACTAAAAAACAGTATATATATTTCTGCTAGTCTGATCATTTAAGTTAATTTGTTCTGTAAATTTCATTGGATGAGAATAAAATCAGAGGGGCTCCTGCAGAACTGACTCGAGAACCTCTTTGTACATTTAATCACATGTGAACAGGGCTTTAGGGAAGCACACATGACTTGGCTGCCTGCATCTTTTTGATGATACTGGGTCTGTCTCAATACCTAGTGAGGGCAATACATGCCCAGAGAAGGGTGTCAATTCTTAGCTCTCAAATTGCTGCCATATTTTGACAGAATATCGAGAGAGCATCTAATGCATCCCACAATGCAACACTGTGCAGCTTATGTTTGAAGATAGTGGATGCAAGATGAGCAGCCAGCAGCAGGGCAAGCAGTGATGCAATTGTTACTTGATTTAAATGAAGCTATTCTACTAAAACTGCTATAAAAAGCAGATCTATAGTGGAGATATGTGGAGACCATTTTGACAGCTGCAGTAAGTCAATACTGGAAGGCGGGAATAAATGATGTCATTGGTGTCAAAAGACAGATAAATCAGATGCTGTTGTTGAAGAGTAGAAGAGGGTTACAACACTGACTTAGCTACCTACTTAGACACTGCCTAGATGGACAGCTCACTACAATATGCAACCATAAATCCAAGCAATAAACTATTCATCAAGGAAATGAGTCCATCACGATCTCCATCTGAGAAGAACGTCATGATTAAGAAACAGCTTTTTAAAAGGCATCTTTACATAAACGCAATCAGAGGTCGAGCTAACTGAGGGGGTAACAGGGGGTTAATCAGCTGCCAAACAGTACCAACCCCCAAACAGGCCCAAAAGCAGGCAGGACGCGACATGTGCATTTTGGTGGTCATTGGGTCGAGGCTAATTTTAACACCGTGGGGGTGGGGTGAGAGACAGACTAGCTGTATGTAAGACCGCCTGGGTCAGGTTACCTGTTTACGGCAGAGACGTGAGGGGAAGTAATGAAGGAACCTCACTCAACATACATAATGTAAAGGAGCAGACATACATTAGTTATGAAGGCCTGGGTGGGATAATTAACACACGAGTGTGTTCGTACTACAGTGTATAAGTACTGTGTGCATTTATATATTAAGTCTACATTTAATACATATTCAATTTGACTGATGGACTGTTACATTACAAATGCAATTATTTACGTCCAAAATAACTAAATAAGCTATAAACATTGGCCGATATGGCTAAATTAAAACACGGGGATATTCTCAGTATGACATTTTTGCTCTTTAAATTGGACATACTAACATTAAACTCATTTTAAAAAGGTTGTGAACTAAAATATGTTTTTGACTAAATGGCCAATTGTTTCTTACTTTCCATAATACATAAATGACAGGAGATGTAAACAAGGTCAAAACTGTTTTACAGGGATGGAAGAAAATATTAATACACTTTATACAGTGTTTTTTGAGAAACAAGATCACAACATATTGTGATAGATCTGTGGTTTATTTTGTGCTGCATTTAAACCCCTGATCACTAGATGGCAGTGTTACAATCCATCTTCAGCCATTAGACTCTTCCACACCAACAGAAACCAGCAGTGTAAGGACAGTTTTACTCGAATTAGATTCAAAATATCACAATATACAGTGGGGGGGGGGGGGAGTATTTGGTCAGCCACTGATTATGCAAATTCTCCTACAAAGTTGAGAGAGGTCTAATTTTCATCATAGGCACACTTCAACTATGAGAGACAAACAAGACAAAAAAATCCAGGAAATCACATTGTAGGATTTTTATAAAATTAAGTATTTGGTCAATAACAAAAGTTCAACTCCATACTTTGTAACATGGCAATGACAGAGGTTAAACATTTCCTGTAAGTCTTCACCAGGATTGCACACACTGTAGCTGGTATTTTGGCTCATTCCTCCATGCAAATCTCCTCTACAGCAGTGATGTTTTGGGGCTGTTGCTGGGCAACAAACTTTCAGCTCTCTCCACAAATTGTCTAGGCCACTCCAGGACCTTTACGGAGCCACTCCTTCATTGCCTGAGCAGTGTTTTTTGGATAATTTTCATGCTGGAAGGCCCAGCCACGTTTCATGTTCAATGCTCTTACAGATGGAAGGAGGTTTTGGCTTACAATCTCACGATACATGGCCCATTTTTCCCTTAACACGGATAAGTTGTGCTGTCCTCTTTGCAGAAAAACATGATGTTTCCACCTCCATGCTTAACAGTAGGTATGGTGTTCTTGGGATGCAACTCAGCATTCTTTTTCCTCCAAACATGGCGAGTGGACTTGAGAACAAAATGGAGCTTTTTGGTGCTCATCTGACCACATGACCTTCTCCCATGCCTCCTCTGGTCATTGGCAAACTTGAAATGGGCCTGGACATGTGCCGGCATGATTTTGAACCATGATGGCATAGTGCGTTACTAATGGTTCTCTTTGAGACTGTGGTCCCAGCTCTCTTCAGGTCATTGATCAAAGTCCTCCTGTATAGTTCAGGGCCGACTCCTGACCCTTCTCAGAATCATCCTTACCCCATTAAGTGAGATCTTGCATGGAGCCCCAGACAGTCATCTTGTGTTTCTTCCAGTTTCTAATAATTGTGCCAACAGTTGTTGCCTTCTCACCAAGCTGCTTGCCTATTTTCCTGTAGCCCATCTCAGCCTTGTGCAGGTCTAAAATTTTGTCCCCATTGTCCTTAGAAAACTCTTTGGAGTGTGATTGAGAGTATGGACAGCTGCCTTTTATAGACAAATTCAAACAGGTGCAATTAATACAAGTAATTAGTTCTTCTTTATTAAGAAGCCCTCCTATTCTGCACTAACAGGTCTGTAAAAGCCAGAATTCTTGCTGGTTGTTTATTGACCAAATACTTATTTTTAGGGATGTCCCAATCCGATCTCAAAGATCAGAATCGGGCCGATCACGGCATTTTTTAAGTGATCGGTATCGGCTTTTTTGAACACAAACCTAAGCCCGATCTTTGTCGTAAACACAGGAGTCGTAAAACGAGAGCAGAGCTTGTATCAGAACGTGTTTATAATGTGTGCTGTG
>BRDA01012476.1:5253-17339 GCA_036984385.1 Crenuchus spilurus | reverse complement strand
TACAAATAAATTTTAAAATCCTACAATGTGATTTCCTGGATTTTTTTTCCATTTGTCTCTCATAGTTGAAGTGTACCTATGATGAAAATTACAGACGTCTCTCATCTTTCTAAGTAGGAGAACTTGTACAATCAGTGGCTGACCAAATACCCCCCCCCACTGTATCACCCTACTTACAGTATCACAATATGAACTCCTGTATCATGATGCATATCGCGTCGACAAGTTCAGAACATTCTGAGCTACAACCAGCTGCTCTGTGTGATCATGTGTATGGATATGGCTACCCAACAAAAACAAATTCCAGCTAAGTATGAGGATGTGAATTTGAAATGTGGTTTCAGTTCAACCAAGCAGGAACAAACCCGGTATAACTACTTTACCTGCCAGGTTCCTGCACAGTAGAGATAACACCTGAATTAAGATCAGTGCGTGTTCCTATCAGCAAAAATATCAGCTTTATTTGTATCTGATCTAGTCAGATAAATCTATGACCTCACTTATCTTTTTTGGAGATGCACTAGTATGTATTTTTTGTTCTGTGGTTTAGCTGTGAGCAAATATGAAATATAAAAATAATTTTTTAAAAAGCATCAGAGCTGGAAACCTTGAGTCACTTTATGAACAGACAGAACAGAATATCAGACTGTGTAATGAATACCTTTTTAAAGAGCACAACAGAGTCTTTGGTGACCTCGAACTTTGAGAAGATGGAGTCATCAGAGCTGATGCCGAATGGGATGTCATCGATGGCCTCAGCAGCTTTAAAGAAGGCCTTAGCACCATCAGACTCCACATCCTACAAACACAAAGTCTGCTTGAGATCACCTCTGGACAACAGGCAGAACCTATCCACACTGACCGACGCATGCTTACAGTTTACTGCTGAAGACTAAAATGTAGGAGCTTTGAGATTTAGTCCCACAAGTCATTTGTCAGTCTGCACAACACTAAAGGGACATGTAGGATAATCTTACAATTCAGAAAGTACCCTTTGCTTTACATTTACAGTACTGTACGCATCTCATTCAGTTCTCAATTAACATAAAATTAAGCTCAAAAACTAAAGTTAGTGAAACTTCTGCACATTTTAAAACCCATCATCATGGACAAAGGATGTGATGTGACTGATGTCCAAAAGGAAATGATAGTAGGACCAAAATCCCTCAGACTGCCCAACAATATCCCCAAGTCACTACATTTTGCATAAAATGCAAAGCATGAAGCTCTTCAGTGTATTTAATCTGGTTGGCACCTTAAAGAAGCCGACGACAGCAACCTCGTTGTCTGCGATGAGAGACTCTGCCTGAGTAACCTCGGTCAGAGTGGTGGCTGCTGGTCCCGTTCTCTTCTTCAGCCAGTTCACGATGTCGTCGGCCTGCCGTCCAGCTGGAGAGACAGAGGACAAAGAGGTCACATGACATGAGGACAGCATACAGCTGGCACAGAGCAGAAAGTAAATTACAGTCACCAACAGAGCAGTGAATTGCCAACATACAGAACTTAAGTTGTTGGATCAGGATTAATAACCGAATAACTGGTTGGCTGATTAATCAAGTACTTTTTATTTTTAGATTGGCCGATTACTTTTAACCAATAAGCCAGCAATCCAGAGTGAAAAACACGCACAACTCATGGTTACAGGCCCATTGGTAGGCAGCCTTTAGGGTAGCTGCTGTAGAACAATGTTAGAGCTCCCCCTAGTGTCCGTGTCACCACTCTATAGTCTTATCAGTGTAGTTGCTGTAAAACAATGTGAGAACTCCTAGTGTCAGTGTCGCCACTCTACAGACATGATAAACCCATCAAGTCAATTATTTAGTATTTATATCTTTTAAAAAAAAAAAAAATAAAAAAAAATAAAAAAAAAAAAAAAAAACACACACAAAATAAAATAATCTGCCACTAAACTACTTCCATCAGTCAAATGCTCATGAGTCACGCTAGTTCATTTGGCCACTTTAGGCTTTTGCTTTAATAGATGAACAATGAACATAATGAGAATCATGATTATATGGCAATTAATAGTCAGCTAATATTCGTGACTGCACCATTGACAATTCCAACTATTCATTTTGTAGCTTGCAGTGGGAACTGTACTAGACACTAGAGCCTCTGATGACCACCGACTCCCTGTAACGTATGCCAAAATTCAACATCCAAATAAATTACATTTAGATTAAAACATTAAATGATCAACATCAGCTTTTAATCATTTGATATTGAAAAGTTACATATATTAATGCATGTCTAATATTTACTTAAATGAACAAATAAGACTAACTTAAGAAGTCAAGGACAAGATTAAGGTGTTCAAGATCCTTAGAAGGTAGGAAAAACATGAATGATATGCTCAAGGGCCAAAAATGCATTTTCTCTTTTATCACCGTCCTCAACAATAAACTTTCTTTGCAACTTCCATAAAGAACATAACTCCATGACATCAACTATGAAAGCATAAAAACGGGCTGTTGGTACTGGCTGGTTTTCATGTTTAAGTAGTGAAAATTAACTCTTCAATAACATCAAAAGCCAAACAGGTTATTTTGAACCAGGGCAGACATTCAGTGTTAAATGAGTTTTTAATGTTTAAATTACACCCAACTATTCAAACTACCACACTAAGTCAAACTGCTCAGGGTGGAGTCCAGACCTCAAAAGCCTCAACAGATGAAAGCTTTCAAGCTGAGGGCAGAACACACTGATGCAACACCACAGTAACAGTGGTGTGGGTCACTCGTCTGATGTCGGGTCAGTCTGAGGACACAGTTGGCATTCAACATAAATGATAAATGTAATACACCAATAATTTTGTCCATATTTTAGTCCAGTGTGCTCAATCCTGGTCATGGAGATCTATAAATATTAGTACTCACTTCCACTTCATTAGGTATTCATAGCTTGAATCTCTATTTGCCAATTTCAGCTCGACTGACCATATACTAGGTGCACTTAGTAGCTCTAAAATTAGACTGTACTCCATTTGTTTCTCTGTATACTTTGTTCACCCTATTCTTCAATGGTCAGACCCCACACAGAGCAGATGGCTTGTTCCTAGTGACATTAACGTGGTGGTGGGGTGTTACAGTGGATCAAACGGAGCAGAGCTGCTGATGCTTAACATGACTGTTGCACTGTTTTCACTAAAGCAGTGAACAGCATCCTGGGGGGGGACCAGTGAAGAACTAGAGGACCAACAAACTGCAGCAACAGTTGAGCTACTGTCCGACTTTACATCTACAAGGTGGAACAATGAGGTAGTTGTGTCTAATAGAGTGAACAGTGAATGGACACAGTGTTTAACATCTCCAGCAGCTCACACACCATCACACCACCACCACATCAGTGTCACTGAGAATGATCCATCAGCTCTGTGGTGGTTCTGACCATTGAAGAACAGGGTGAACAAAGTATACAGAGAAACAGATAAACTACAGTCTGTAACTGTAGAAACTAGTACATCGTCAGTGGAGCTGAAACAGACAATGAGGGGAGATACAAAAAATTGTGTGTACCTAACAAAGTGGCCAGTGAGTAGTCAGAAACCATCCCGTGGCTCATCAACAACTTCATCTGGAGTAAGGAGAGGGAAGGGAGTGTGCATTTGTCTTCTGACCAAACTATCAGTTTAATCTGGAGAAGTCTAGAAGTTCAGCCTGCCTGTGAAAAGTCATACAGGACTTCAGAGCTGCCGTGTTCAGTCTGGATTTGTCTGGAGGTGGAGGAGTTCCTGCAGCTTGGGTTTCACTCTGCTGAGGGAAAAACCTCCAAGAGTAAAGCCTCAGACTCCGCCCCCTGCTGGAGAAGCAGACCACAGGCAACGTGAGGATCTGCACATCCTCCAGCCTGCTGAGGAACCTCAGGGAGGAAAGGAGGGGGGCGCAGGAATAGACACGTACGAAATGACCTGCACGTTTCAGAGTTGTGGCACTCATGTTAAAGGCATCATCAGCATCTCTGACTGAGCCTCATTTACTTACACTGCTTAGTGCACGATTAGCACCACTGAGACATCTCAGCACTGTGCTCTGCTTATAGCATGCGCTAGAATGAGGAGAACCCCTAACATGGTCACCACAAAGCTGAGCATTAACATACCATGCATTGACCAATTTAGAGGGCTAAAAACAACAAAGTGAAATTAATAAAAGCACAGCTGCAGCATTCATCACGATTTAGACCATCACAATTACTTTATATTCAGCTCGATTAAAAAAAATAAATAAAATTGGCCTTCTCTGTGCGTCTCCAGTGAGTACACATGTTAATGTATATTTTAAATGCTTTACAATGCAAAACTCATGCAAGTAGTTGAAAAACGGCAATTTAAACTAATTTTAGAGCTGATATATTACACCACAATATGCTTTTCTGCGCATACTGTTTAAGTACAGCATACCTCCACATCTCCAAACAGCATATTTAATTACAGTGACAGCACTTGTAAAATCTTTAATACAAGTCTTTATAGTTTTTAACTTATTTTTTATTATTTTTTATTATTTATTACTTTAGGTTCTTATTTATCTCTGAATATAGTCCTGGGATCTCTGATTGGCCCTGAATGCTTAGTTATTCGCCCATCAAACCCACTTGTATTCAGTTACCAATATAATATTAATATTAACAGGCCTATTCCTGATTGTATTAGTGATTTACCCGAGTATTCCTTGGGGGAAGCCTTTTCTCCTCCCTTGAAGAATTTGATGGTGGGATACCCACGCACGCCAAACTCCTGCGCGAGGTCAGACTCCTCTGTGGCGTCCACTTTGGCCAGACGGATGTCTGAACCCTCGGCTTTGAGCAGTCCTGCAGCTTTGGCGTATTCGGGGGCCAGGGCCTTGCAGTGACCGCACCATGGTGCATCTGGAACAATAAAAAAAAAAGAATGTAAGTTAAAACATAGTACATGTGAGACTGATGAGTCAGTATGGAGAATTATTATTTTTCAATCCTCAAAAGCTGTTATATGTTGTCCTGAAGTGCTTTTACTTGTATGCAGGTATAAGGTGTGGTGCAGCAAGAGCAAGTTCTTCTGAGTACTGGATCGCATCACACTTAGTGTTTTCTTCTAAAACAGTCTCCCTTGGGCATTTATAAGCTGGACAAGCTGCTTTGGAACAATGGCCACTACAGACAACCGTGAGCAGCACTATACAAATAAAGTTATCAGCTGATCAAAATGTACAGTATCTCCAAAGTGAGTACAACCCTCATTTCTGCACATTTTATTGCATCTTTTCATGGGACAACACAATAGAAATGAAACTGATAACATGGAGTGTACAGCTTCTATAGCGGTATAGATTTACTGTCTTCTGAACATCACTCAACACACAGTCATTAATGACCAAATAGCTGCAACACAAGTGAGTACACCTCACACTGAACATGTCCAGATTGTGCCCATAGTACCAATATTTTGTAACCATAATTATCTAGCACCGTCTTAACCCTCTTGGGCATGGAATTCACCAAAGCTGCACAGGTTGCTACTGGTGCCCTTTTCCACTCCTCCATGATGACAGAGCTGATGACGTCATCATGAGGTTAAGGATACCCCACAAGTGGTCAATGTGTGTAGCTCTTGAGACATACTTGGCCAGTCCATCACCTATACCTTAGCAAGGTAGTGGATGTGTGTTTGGGGTCATGTTGGAAAATTGCCATGTGGCCCAGTTTCTGAAGTTACAAGATAATGTGCTTCAGAATTTCACAGCATGTTTCCATCAATGAACAGCACTCTTCCAGTCGCAGACTATGATGTTACCACCACCATGCTTGACTGTAAGCAAGACCGTTATCCTGGTACTCCTCACTAGGGCGCCACCACACATGGTGGACACAATCCGAGCCAAAACTTCTCCTGTGGTCTGACAAGATAAACATGTCTCCAGTAATTCATGCTCTTGGACTGCTTGTCTTCAGCAAACTGTTTGTGGGTTTTCTGACTACTCCGTTATATCCATGTTTCATTTCTATAGTGTTGTCCCATGAAAAGAATCAAATATGCAGAAATGGTTTTACTCACTTTTGAGATACTATATTTGTATATCATTTTTAACAGTGTTACAAAGCAGCTTTACAAGAGAAGAAAACTCTGCCTCCAAGACTGCATGCTAGCATCTGAACAGCCGAGAGGACTTGTCTGAGAGGTCACATCACATCTGAATATTTGAATACTGCACTGTGGCTGATCAGTGTGATAATGGTCAGTTATGATCATTAGTCCACATTCCTCAAGCACTGAGCAAAATAACCACTCTGATGACCTTCCTTTCAGTCATGCCAACGTGTTTCATAACAAAAAAGAAAAAAAGAGAATCACCTCCATGACCTGGAACATTATATAGTTATTTAAATGTAAATACAGACCATAACGTAAAAATATATAGAGATGTTATACCATCTGATGGTCAGCGCTAAAAAATGTGTTATGGTTATTTTTGTATATTTTAACATGCCCCTACCAATGCCCCATGCCCTCACAGGTTCTCCAACAGAGTGGGAGTATTAGAATATTAGTTCAAGATTGAACTCCGTGCATTGACAACAGCAGACATCCAAAATCTACTCCAAGATTTACGGATGCACAGATTTCATCAGTTTAATCTGGACTTCCCTGTATTAGTCATCAGTGCCATAAGTCTGCCATGCTGTAGGGTTAAAGTCCAAGGTCCAGATCCACATCAGTCAGTCACAACTCTAAACACCTGTGCTTTTTAGAGACGTCAGTGCCAACATCTGCTCAACGTTCTCATGTACATTAAAAGCTCATTTCTGGCTGCAGACGTGCCTCATGGAATCATGCTCATGTACACGTCAACCAAGCGAGAAGAGGGGCGTGTTAGGCGGAGCATTGGCCACGCCTACTCTAATCAACCCTGCACATTTGGGTGAGAAAGGCCGTGGAGGTCTGTGAATGGGCAGCTTCGAAAACTTTAGTGATTAACACGTTTTGGACAAATCAAATCTGCTTTGGAAGAGCTCTATCAACATGAGCTTTTATACGCAGTAAATATACAAAATGTGCATACTTTAGCAATAAGAGTTAATGTTTTCCTATAACTCAAAACAAGCTATTTTGACAAAAAGGCAACTGAACCATCACAACATACAATATTTATAGCTTCAAATTCAGTTGTGATAAACACAACAAAAAGCAAAACAAACTAAAGCATGGAAAAGTCAAGAGGCTCTTAACTAAGCTGCCAACATGTTTAGCCAACTTGTTTAAAATGACCAGAGAAACGTTAACCAGACCAGTTTAACCTCAACATTTGCGTTTTCCCAAAAAAACAAAACTATTTTTGTCAAGCTGTGTTTTGCACGTTAGCTGAGGACACAAATGGATAGCTAGTCGATTATGCTAAGCTAACCGGCTAAAGTGTTGAGAAAAACTGTTTCAAACTCGTTTTGAAAACAAGTAATGTGGACGTAAAACATTTTATAAAGGCTTGTTACACTCATGTACTCGATAAGGTTTGGACAGTTTGAAAACGAGTAGAAATACACGCTTTAGGTAGTAATGCTAGTACGTTAGCTAGTTTCTTGCTCTAATTCGCCGTTCCACCTTAAATGCTGCAGTAGTTACATCCAGGCGCCTCTGGCTTGCAATAGCAACTACTGCAATATTTAAGGTGGAACGGAGAAGACAACTTCAGCTATTTCCCGGCCTCAAGCTGATTTTGGAAGCATGTAATGTGGACTATGAAAGCTTATTATAAATGTAAGCACTAGTTAAAGTTGTAAACTTTGGAAATGAGCAAAAATACCAGTCTTAGCGAAGCTAGCTTCTTATTTAAGTGTTAATTTGTAACCGAGGCCTGTGTGAGGAATACGGAGGTAGGTACTATGCAAAAACGAACAAAGCGTTTAACTGATAATGTTAACTGCTTTCTTGAATATAAAATACACCAAGCAGCCGTTCAGTGACTTGCATACCCAAATTAAGGGTTGCCCGATGTTGATAAATTCTCCTGCCAAAGTTTAAACTAACCCAAAATCAAAAGCGTCTAACCACAGATGTTTCAGGAAGAAAAAGAGTGAACAATCTTTTAATCAATCACTTTTCTTTTATACTTTAAGTTACCTGTATATGTATGCACGTGATATTTTATTCTCATTATTCTATAATATCTACACAATAAACATCACTTCAAATTATGATCTGCTGTAATCTTTATTTTTAAGATCCCTCCTAATATTACAAAGTCTAACCAAGAGAACAATATAAACTGTTACTTTGTGAACATTATACTTTTTGACCTCTGAAATTGTTCCTACGTCTGTATTTTCGGAGTAACCCAAAATGCGTATAAACTACGAAACTGGCAACCCTGCGCAAATCAATGGCTTGAACGCAAGTTTTAGTTTTTACGCTTCTTTGCACACGTGCAGAGGCAGTCGGGCACACCGATAGCTGCAGCAGGGCACCGAGGGCACGAGAGAGTGTTTCTACCATGCAAAACTCTTCTAATGCACTTACAGAACTCAACGAGGATGTTGGGGTGCGCTTTGAGCGCCTCCTCGAAGTTGCTCTTGTTGAGCACCAGCACGTCCTCCTCCTCGGAGATCTCCGCGGACACCGCCAGGGCGCACAGCAGCACCAGCTTCAGCATCATCATCAGCACGGAGGGATTTACAGCGGGACCGACCTGTATGTGTGAGAGAGTGTTTGTCGGGAGGGTTTCTCTAACGTGGCACTGCGCGCAGGAAGAGGACTTTTTGGAGTGGGAGGCGCATTTATGTGGCCGATGCTGTTCGTGTTGAATTGTGACTGGACCGCGGCTTGCCGGCACCTGGAAGTGAAACGACTGGGCCGCGTCCCAAATTACATCCGGTTAGAGGAGAAAGGCAACAGATAAAGCGTCAGCCATTTTCTGGCGGTGTTCCAATACTATAAACCAAGCTGACTGCAGGGAGGTTCGGAAACAGTTAAAGATAAGCTGCCTTTATTGTCACTGAACAACGAATTTGTATGAATGTTTGATAATAATAATAATAATAATAATAATAATAATAATAATAATAAAAAAGTGTTAATGTGATGTTAAGTCATTCTCATTATTCTGAGATACATGATAATGACTTTATCAAAAAATAATGACTTAATGTCAAAAAATGATTTAATATCACAAAATCAATTATCAATCAAATGTATTTATATAGTGCTTTTTACAATGTCACAAAGCAGCTTTACATGATTAGCATCAGACAATTTGAATCAAAACCAGAAACGCCATGGAAGCAAGCCAGAGACGACAGTGACAAGTAAAACTCTCGAGGCTGGAGGAAGAAACCTTGGGAGGAACCAAGACTCGCAAAGGGGATCCATCCTTCTCTGATCCAACTATTGATAGAAATTTACATCATCAGTTAAGTCTGACATTGTGCTGTAGTGTCAAACAATAATTATATTAATAATAGTGATATTTGCATCCATCTGAGGACAAATTAAAAGTGCATCAGCCTTGAAGCATCAGTCTGATTATTGCTAGCAGGAGTCCAATTCTACTTCAGTGATGATGGTGGTGGGTAATGATGAGGGTCCAAGGCTGGCAGAGGTAGATATAGGTGAGTACTGATTGAAAGCAGTCGATGTAGGTAAGCAGGTGGTCTGATGATGAATATTTCAAAATAATGGTTTAGTATCAAAATAAGTACTTAATATCTCAAAATAATTATTTAATATCTCAAAATGATGACTTGAAATGTCAAAATAATCACTTACTATCAAAATAATGATTTAATATCACAAAATAATTACTTAATATCTGACAATAATAACTTAGTAATGCCTTAGCAATTCACTTAATGTACATTAGTCACTGTATTATATTGTTCATAATTTACACTGACCCAAATTTATATATATATATATAAATAAAGGTGGCAGTTGAAGGAGGGGTTGTGGTTAAAGTCCCGGCCCTAATTATATATATATATATATATATATATATATATATATATATATATATATTAATCATATATATATATATATATATATATATATATATATATATATATATATATAAAGGCCGGAACGTTAACGCGTTCATTTCGATTAATTAATTACAAAGGTTTTAACGCGTTAGAAATTTTATCGCAATTAATCACATTTTTTAAAAGTTTGGATTTTTAAGCCGGAACCTTTGTATTTGCGTGTTCTAGCACGCCTGTAAATCTGATACACAAGCGACATCCGCAAACAACAACAATGGACAACGAAGCCGCTTCTCTTGGTCCACTGAGCGACAACTTTAGCTTTAAAAAAACATTCTGATGGGACTTTCAAAAAGACTACTGTTGTATGCAAGTTGTTTAAAAAGGAATTTGCTTATCACCGAAGCTACTCAAGCCTAAAATACCATCTCAATGCCAAACATGTTGCGGCAAGCACAGCCGTCCCCACAGCTAATGTCAGCATCCCCAGCAGCGGTAAAAAAATAAACGCTCCAGCCAGCCCACATTGGATCAGATGACAAGATGTTAAACTATCACAAGAGTCGCAGGAATGTATAGTTATTTTATTTATTTTTACAGTTCTGTACAAGAAATGGTGCTATCATGATTGTCTAGTGTGCTGCTTACATGTATTTATTTTTTATTTTTCAAATAAGTGAAACACTCAGGGGTTCCTGAAATACTTGAAATCTGAATAAATATTATAGCATTTTGCCAAATCTGTTGGTTTAATAACAATAAATAAAAAAAAATAAATAAAAAAGCAATAAACATGTTTGTTGTTAAGCATATACTGTATGTCCATTCAAAATTTTAGTAGCAAAAGCATTTTTTAAATTGAAAATGTCCCATTTATCATGAGCTAAACTCAAAGATCTAAGACATTTTCTATGTACGCAAAAGGCCTTTTTCTCTCAAATATAGTTCACAAATTTGTCTAAATCTGTGTTAGTGAACACTTCTCCTTTGCTGAAATAATCCATCCACCTCACAGGTGTGGCATATTAAGAGTTGATGGCATATGACACGTTGGAGAGGTGTTCTACTCCACCGCCAGCATGGGCCACTTGATTCACAATTTTGACATCAGCAAACTGCTCACCCACACGTCAACCATCTGGCAGTGCTTCATCCATGAAGAGAACACCTCTTTAATGTGCTATACTGCATCAATTGTGAGTGTTTGCCCACTCAAGTTGGTTATGATGACAAACTGCAGTTATGTGGAGACCCTGATGAGGACGACGAGCATTCAGATGAGCTTCCCTTAGAAGGTTTCTGACAGTTTGTGTAGAAATTCTTTGGTTATGCAAACCAATTGTTGCAGCAGCTGCCTGGGTGGCTGGTCTCAGATGATCTTGGAGGTGAAGATGCTGGATGTGGAGGTCC
This sequence comes from Crenuchus spilurus, assembly GCA_036984385.1. NCBI lineage: Eukaryota > Metazoa > Chordata > Actinopteri > Characiformes > Crenuchidae > Crenuchus > Crenuchus spilurus. Next base: position 5,984 of record BRDA01012476.1, on the reverse strand, counting down.
TGGGCTGGTGTGGTTACATGTGGTCTGCCGTTGTGAGGCCGGTTGGATGTACTGCCAAATTTTCTGAAACACCTTGGGAGATGGCATATTGAAGAGAAATGACAGGTGTCTTTATGCAGCTATCGACCTCAAACAGGTGCTTCTAATTTAGAATAATAAGTGGAGTGGAGGTGGACTTTTTAGAGGTGGACTAACAGGTCTTTGAGGGCCCGAATGTTTGCTGATTGGCAGGTGTTCAAATACTTATTTGCAGCAGTAACACAAATAAATTATTTAAAAAATCATACATTGTGATTTCTGGATTTTTTCTTTTAGATTGTCTCTCACAGTGGACATGCACCTAAGATGAACATTTCAGACCCCTCCATGATTTCTAAGTGGGAGAACTTGCAAATTTGCAGGGTGTTCAAATACTTATTTTCCTCACTGTATATGCTAACAGGTTGGTAAAAAACCTTTTTTGCTGTTCTTTAACACTAATACGTGACTGTGACTTCCTGTGAGTTCTTCACTCGCAGCTTTTCCAAGAAAGCTTCTCTAAATGGCCTCCTTCAGCAGGACTATTATAGTTATTATTAGTAATATATTGGTATAAAAGGAAAACAAAACTAAATGTTGTGTGAAGGTTGAAGCGGAAATAGACTGCTGTAAACAGACTTTATTGATCTGATGTCCAGTCTGAGCGTTTCTGATAACCTAACAGTGAGTCACACTTTAAAAAGAACAGTCAC
>BRDA01012475.1:1442-32165 GCA_036984385.1 Crenuchus spilurus | reverse complement strand
TTGATCTCCAGCCCTGTCCTCATCAACACCCACACCTGTGTTAATGGAGCAATCACTGAAACAATGTTAGCTAATCCTTTTAAGGCAGGGCTGCAGTTGAAATGTGTTTTGGGGGATAAAGTTCATTTTCTAGGCAAATATTGACTTTGCAATTCATTGCTGTTAAGCTGATCACTCTTTATAACATTCTGGAGTATATGCAAACTGAAGCAGTAGACTTTGTGGACATTGATGTTTGTGTCATTCTCAAAACTTTTGGCCATAACTGTACTATGGCCACTTCTGTCAGTGCGGTAAACCCTAGTGACCACTAGTTCATCAGAGTAAAACTGAGAAAGTGTGTGTGTTTGAGAGAAAATTAAGTTAATTAATGAATACATTTTAAATTGATTTATAACATGTACAACACAGTGCATATTACAGTTTTGTAAAGTAGCCACGCATTGCAATAACACTTGAAAGGAGATAAGTAAATAATAATAACAACAACAACAATATTATTATCATATTTATTATTATTGTTGTTGTTGTTGTTGTTGTTATATTTATTATATATTTATCGTTATATATTTATTATTATTATTATATTTTTTATTATTATTAAGTGTTATTATTATTATTATTATTTATTGTTATATTTATTATTATTATTATAGATTTAGTATTATTGTTGTTATATTTATTATTATTATTATTATTATTATTATTATTATTATTATTCATTGTTATATTTATTATTATTATAGATTTAATATTGTTGTTGTTGTTGTTGTTGTTGTAATAATAATAATAATAATACAAGGCCAGTGTTCACATATTCTGTACCAAGAAAAGCACTGTCTAATAAAAAAAACAGTAGCAGTCAGATATAGCAAATAGGAGAAACAACCAGACAAAGAGGAAGAGAAACACAAGTTATTTTACTGCAGACAAGACTAGAAAAAGAGAAAAGGAGCAGTAACAAACTACACAGGTCTCAATTAGGAAGTATTAAGAGAGCAGTTTTGAAAAACCATGACTCTTGTTTATATTTAGTCAGTCTAAACATGAGCATCATATTTGGGCTTCCCTCATTGTGCACTAATGGGACTCATTAGAATGAATTCCGCCGCCATTTGAGTAGCTCCGCCTACAACTTGAGGACTCTGCTATTCCATGTTCCAGTTTCATTTAAAGCTAAGCACTGGATCTTCTTTACAGAACAGAGCTTTTACACCTAGTTTACTACAATCGAGCACTATAAAAGTTTCACTTTTCCCAATTATGGGAGTGACACTGACTCCATGGAAATGCAGGTTCGTATTTGATTTTCACGTTCCACCTTAAATGGTGCAGCAGTACTGAGGCCGGGATGAGCTTGTTCAACATATTTTGACCAAAAAAAAAATATTGTTTACAATATGCCACCTTTAAATAAAGACGTAGAATTCATGGTAGACTGAAGGAAGGCCACTGGAGGAAGAAATGGCAGATGCACAGCTTTTCGGCTTAGAAAATCAATTCAAACTGCTTGACTCTAACACAACACAGGGCTTTGCAGTCTATAATTGGTAATTATAATAAATATATTTGGTATTATAATATATTTGGTAATTATAATAAATAAATTTGGTTTATTTGGTAATTATAATAAATATATTTGGTTTATTTGGTAATTATAATAAATATATTTGGTATTATAATGTATTTGGTTTATTATAATAAATATATTTTAAAAAACAAATATATATATATATATATATATATATTATTTACAATAATATATAAGTAATAAATGCTGAAAATATCTAGAAATCTGTCTTTTAGCTTTATGCTTGGCCCTGGTTCTGCATTGTAGTTATCCCTCAGACATTCTTCACATGAGGAGTCTGCCATTAAACGTGCACGGAGAAGATGTCCTGATGTTTCACTGTGAGCCCCTCTCCATCCTGCTCAAACCAGGCCTCTGCAGCCACAGTCAGATGTAGATCACAACCAGCACACTGCATGCAAGCAGATGAAAATGATAGATGAAATTGTTAGGTTTCACTTCTTCTGCAGCAGAAATGACCACCAAAGCAGTTTTTTTAAATCATGCAGCATTCATATGAAATTAAGGAACACTGTTTTAATTCTGCTTTTTAAAAGGAAGTTGCACCGTCATGTAACTGGTGTTTATCTCCACTCTGACAGAGCCAGCACCTCCTAAGTCTCTGTATGCAGTCAATGCCACACACTCGGCCGTCACCCTGCTCTGGACCGAGGACGGAGTAGTGGACTTCTATCAGGTCAACTGCAAGCAACTTGGACCCCACAGACAGCTGAAGGTATGTTCTCAGTTACAGTGTGCACACAACAGCGACAGCTCTCACAGCCTTAATGAAGCTGTTACTATAGAAACCTAATTGTAAGATTGTTCATCTGATGCCTGAGTGCAGAAATAGAATGCAAATGCAGTGCACAAGGGAAGACGCCGGGAACTGTAATTATTATCTAACTTAATAAAGGCAGCATCTTTTTATAATGCAGTTCATGTGCTGCATAAATAATTGACGCTTAGAAGTCAGCAGTTATCAGCACTGGTTACAAAATTGACTTAATTATTACTTGTAGCTCACCGAAGCAAGACGTTCCAATCAGTTCCATATTTGTGTTGTGAAAAGGAGATTATGACGTGAATTTGAATTTGATGAAAAGTGCATAAAGTCTTGTTTTGCAGATACAAAAGTCTACTGTAGAGGGCTGTTCATAAGGCTACATTAATAAGCTCATCATCTGGCTTATCCCAGTAATCTGTCATAGAGGTTACCAGTTTTGATCAAAGTTCACAAGTGCAGCTATTAGCTAACGATTATAATCTTTATGAATGTTTATGTAGGTGAACACTAGAACGCCGAAACCGACAAATTTTTTCGTCAGTGTAAACGAAGCACTTTCCCTCGCTTCCCTGCTGTGAGCCATTAACGGGTTTTGTTATGCAAATTAGCACGTCTTCACACCAACACAGACACACAGTCGGCAAAGCCAAAGTTGTTTGGCAAAGTAATTGTTTATTTCGCTCTCTGGTAGAGTTATTCTCTTATTTATGCACTCGCTAACAGGCTAAAGCTAACACTCGGGCCCCCCTCCTTCTACTTTCTCTCTCTCTCTCTCTCATACACACACACACACACACACACAGTGAGGCTAAGGCTGAATATCAAATCCCTACAAATTATAATAAATAATATATGTTATTATAATATATTTGGTTTATTTGGTAATTATAATAAATATATTTATTATTATAATATATTTGGTAATTATAATAAATATATTTGGTTTATTTGGTAATTACAATAAATATATTTGGTATTGGGCGGCACGGTGGCTTAGTGGTTAGCACGTTTATTTACAATAATATAAAAGTAATAAATGCTGAAAATATCTAGAAATCTGCATACAGTTATGTGTCACAAACTTCACACTGGTTGGTGCTGTTTGCACGTTTCCTCTCAGGGATGCATTTACAAAACAAATGAAGGCCATGTGGTCATGTGGTTTGGAAGAAGAAGGTGTAATGTCCTCAGGATCTGCAATTTAAGATTTCCTAGTGTTAATGTCTGTTCTCATAATGATCTTATTAACGTGTCGTGATCAGCCCTCTGCTTTAAAGTATTACCAAACATCCTTTACACTTTTTCATCAGCGTTTGACATTGAAGGAAGCCCCTAAAACCGGTTCAGTTATGGAGCACATGCAGCCGTCTTATTCTCTTGCCTCAGGATGGGTTGTGTTGTGCAACCTAAACTGCTGTGGAGTGAGAGCTTATTACTCAAGTCGCCCGCCCACCTCTCTGTTCAAACTCATTACGTTTGTGTACGTTTCTCCCTCTGAGACAGAATTTGCTAAGTGGAGGCTAAAGGGCCACCCACAGGCTAATGGCTACCGCCTTCTCTCCCAGGTTAAAGTCAGACGCTTCACAGTAAACACAGGGGACCGTGTTTATACGCCGAGCTTCTCCATCCCTCTAGGCCTCGTGCAGTGGTGCTGAAGCGCTGTCACGATGCCCCCGGGGACTGTCAAAGGGCTCTGCAGTTTATTAGAGTTGTTAAAAAAGTAGCGGATGATTCACGTGGTGGCCGCAGCAGCAGTGGGCTGTATGCCTTAGGGAGGTGCTGGGCGTGGCGGCTGTTCTTTTTCTCTGCCCACACGCCAGCATCAGCACAGACCCATTTGCTATGGCCATTACACACTTTGTTACTAGTTTTACTTGTATATGTGTGTATGTATGAGTTAAAGGAATGGATCAAATCTGCCTGTACCTCAGATGTAGTTCATCAAGTTTGTTTATTTCTTTGCACTGTATGACAGACTTTAGTTACTTATTAGCTACACAGGCCTGGTACCTCCAGTTTCTTCTGAAAAGGCAAACTTCAGACAGCTAACATATCTTGGATGATTGCAGAAATCTTCCACTTTTTAAAAAATTTCAAGGCTTTAAAAAAATTAGATTGTCTTAAATTCCGATTAAATGGAGCAACATCACGATAAGAATTTCACTAAACTACGAGACCAAAGAAGAACATTTACTATTGCTCATATGCACGGTGTGGTTAGTTAAAGCCTTGTAAAAGGCCTTGTGAGCCAGCCTCCTAGCTTGTTATTTGGAAATTGGAAAATGAAAGTTTAACAACAAATGGCTTGAGTATAAAGTTTTTTTAAAGCTGCTGCCAAACTGAGCTGCATGTCGAAGGTGTTTCAAACTTGGAATATTAAGAATCACAAAGAGCCTGCCAGTAGAATTATGTGTGTATCATCCCAATTCCCAAAAAGTTGGGATGCGGTGTACAATGTAAAAAATATAAATAACAACAATACAATGATTTCCAAATTCTCAGAAACATACAGTGGAACCTTGACTTACGAGTTTAATTTGTTCTGAGCTTGTAACTCGAATATCAAATTACATTTCCTCATTAAATTGAAATAAAATGTTATTAATCTGTCCCAGCTTCCCAAAAACCACACAAATTTTGTTACGTGTTTTTGAATAAGAAAAATTACTTTATAAATAACAAATGTATAAAAAATAATAATACACAATAAAAGAGAATGGAAAGAAATAATCTGGTTTTATTCAGTCCCACATTTTTCATTCTTTCACTTGCATTTCAATAAAATTTCAAAAATGTAAAAAAAAAAATGAGTGACACGTTTGTTTACACAGCGACGAGGCACTACCTCTTCTCTGCAATGTCAGCAGTGATCACTCTCGTTAGTGACCCCTACTGGTGGGTGGCGGAAGCTCGCGTGCTCGTAACTCAGATCTCGGCTCGCATGATAAAGCTAAAAAATGTACCGAGCAACGGCTCGTATCTTGGGAAACTCGTAAGTTGATTCACTCGTAAGTCAAGGTTCTACTGTGTTTTTTTTCACATTAGAACATAGAACATATAGCATATGTGGAAAGTGAGACATTTTAATATTTCATATTTAATATTAACTAATTTAGAACTTGATGGCAATGCATCTCAAAAGAGTTGGGATAGGACCAGGTCTACCACAGTGTAGAATCTCCTCTTCTTTTAACAACTATCTGTAAACGTCTGAGAAGTGAGGAGATGAGTTGATTGAGCTTAGGGAGAGGATTGTGTCTGATGTAGTATTCTAGCTGCTTGGTCTTTGTCTGATTTTTTTTTGTTTCAAGTTGTACTAAATGTGGTCTGGACAGCACTCGCCAGTTCAGCACCCTGACTCTCCTTCCATGATGCCATGCTGTTGTAATGGTCGCAGTATGTGGTTTAGCATTGTCTTGCTGACATATGCAAGGCCTTCCCTGAAAGAGATGCTGTCTGGATGGGTGTATATGTTGTTCTAAAACCTCTATATACCGTTCAGCATTGATACTGACTTTCTAGATGTGTAAGATACCCAAACCATAGATACTAATGCAACCATCAGAGATGCAGGCATTTGTACTGGGTGCTGATGACAAGCTGGATGGTCCACACAGTGTCAGTGGTTTCCAAAAAGAATTTGAAAATGTGATCTGACCACAGAACAGTTTTCCATTTTGGGTCTTTGAGAAACCTTTTTGGAATCTGAGTTGTATTTCCATCCATTAAAATTGATAAACAAAAGATTAAAAAGGTCTAAAACTGAAATGTAACACACTGGCTTGACTCTTTGACATAAGCAAGGAATCTTATGTTTGTTTTTCCAAAACAGTCCCTTTCATTCATTCTGTTCCTCGCAGGCGGGAGAGCCCCTGACTGTTTTCTCTCATGTGCTGACGGTGAGCAGCCTGCAGCCCTCCACCTCCTACAACTGCAGCGTGACCAGCTACAGCTACAGCACGCCCAGCGAGTCTGCATACATCACCATCTCCACTCTGGGTACCATCTCCTCCGCTGTCATTTCAACATGTAAAAGATAAAGAATAGTCTGGGACATCCCAATGCAAATTCCAACGTCAGTAATAGTAAAGGCATATTTAAGTGGATCGGTATGATGATATATTATAGAGATCAAATTCCCCATTTTACTGTCCACTGTGACATACACTACTGCTCAAAAGTTTGCCATCACCTGTTAATTTGAACATTTACATGACAATGCCTACTTTTTTTGTCATTTGAGAAAATCCACAATTGCTGCTGATGGATCTGGAGCCATACTAAAGCCTATGAGCTCACTCTCAAATTGTGGGAGACACCAAAACTGAGCTAAAAAGCAGCTGTCCTACCTCACCGTTCTACCAAAAAAGATTGAATATGTGGAGCAGCAACATTTGTGGACTTGGTGACCTCAAACTTTTGAGCAGCAGTGTAAACTTTAACTAGATATTATCCAAAACATACTACACGTGAAGTTTTCTATTAAGAAGATAAGCAGTAACTACTTTCATATGTGAAAAGTGAAAACTCAATAATCACATGATCTGCAGAGCCTTTGTCTTGGCTGTGTTTAAGGTACCACAATTTTGAGTGCAAAGCTGTTGCATAAATTGTGGTAAAAGTAACAGCATGTTTAAAACCAAAAGAAAGCATGTGACTTGTCAGTCATGTCAGTATGTTCTCTAAATTGCATTGAAGTGTTTTTATGTTCTTAAATGAAATTATGTCTCAAAATACATAAACACCTGCAAAACACAAAACACCTGCAAGGGCCTTTAAATGGTCTCTCAGTCTAGTTCTGTCAGCTACACAATCATGGGGAAGACTGCTGACTTGACAGTCGTCCAAAAGACGTCCATTGTCACCTTGCACAAGGAGGGAAAGACACAAAAGGTCATTGCTAAAGAGGTTGGCTGTTCACAGAGCTCTGTGTCCTGATATTCTAATTTTATGACCAGCACCTGTATATTTGGCTGATACTTTTATATGACTTAGGCTTATGCTATATTCTAGGTGAATATTACACTATACCAGCCACTACACTAGATCCAGTTAGTCTTTGTTACAGACACTAAATATTAAAGTACTCACATCAGTGATATTCATATTTAAAGAATTGTAAGGATCTGAGTCTGCAGCATCATTAGGTTTGTTTGTTTGTTTGTTGTTTACACTTGTAAAAGCTGAGATTATTGATTTCTCAGGCTTTCATGTGCTGTATTCATATGGGTTAGACAATGAAAGTGAAACAGCTGTCATGTTAGTGTGGGAGGTTTCATGGCTAAATTGGACCAGTCTGGTGGCCAATTTTCATTAATGTCACATTGCACCAGTAAGAGCAGAGTGGGAAGGTTCAGTTAGCAGGTAAGAGCACAGTTATATAGTATATTACAATGCACACAACATTATGGTGACATACCAGAGTTCAAAAGAGGACAAATTGTTGCTGCATGTCTTGCTGGCGCATCTGTGACCAAGACAGCAAGTCTTTGTGTCTAAATATTATTGAGCCACTTTGGGGTGTTTTGGAGGAGCGAGTCAGGAAACGGTTTCCTCCACCAGCATCACGTAGTGACCTGACCACTATCCTGCAAGAAGAATGGCTTAAAATCCCTCTGACCACTGTGCAGGACTTGTATATGTCATTCCCAAGACAAAATGACCCTGTACTGGCTGCAAAAGGAGGCCCTACACCCACTAATAAATTATTGTGGTCTAAAACCAGCTGTTTCACTTTCATTGTCTAATCCCTGTACATCCTCTTTGGAAGGTGGTTTTAAGTGATATCTGATGTCTGTGTTACAGCCCGGGAGATGAACCCCAGTGTAGCCGCTATCTCAGCACTGGCTGTACTCAGTGTGCTGCTCATCAGCCTGCTGGTGCTCTTTCTGCTGGTGCTGCGCAAAAAGCACATGCAGATAACCAGGTGAGAGCCCCTCCAACACTGTTTTCATCTTTAATTATGCCAGACTTCCAGTCCATGATGATTGAGACTTACTTGGTCAAACTTTCATGCAAATGGTTGCATGCTACTAGTTGTATGAAGCAGAATTTTTGTGCAACTTCCCCGTTATGGAATCTTTAGATTACGCAGTGCAGTGGTTTCATGTGTTTCAAGCAACCAAAATGACTTGAAAGTTTAGGCAAGTGATAGATTTTTTTCTGTGTTTTGCATTGTACTCAGTAATAAAACAAAAATTAACAGTAACTTCAGGTTCCTGCAAATGGCACTGCACAAGGATGATCAGGCTATAAATATCTATGAGGTGTGCAAAAATTCTAGTATACAAAAAATTCTGAATTGTGGTCAAGTGATGGAACTGACAGGGACTGTCAGCAGGTTTCACAGCTTGTGAATGAAGTCAACACAGGTCCAGGAACATAAAAAGCAGAGTGGAACGCAAGAAGCCTTCTAATGAGAATTACCTGTAGACTGGCTTTGTTGCCGGGGCGGCACAGACGTTTGCCTCTCAGCGCTGAGGTTTTGGGTTCGAGTCCCCACCTGTGTTTCCATTAGGGTTGAGCCGGATACTCGTTTCAGACAAGTATCTGGTATCGATAAAGCATTGTTAACGAGCATAACACGAGTATAACTCGTCAATATCCGTGCTGGTGCTGAAGGAAAATCCTCATTGGGTAACTGACTGTCTTCACGATCTGTGATTGGCCGGTCACACAGAATGCCCGAGTGCTGTGCCGCTCTCTCTCTCTCTCACACACACACACACACACACACACACACACACACACACCTTAATCAACATTGTTTAACTTTGTGTGGAAAAAGAATGCCAAGAACGTTAGGTAGTAAAAATGAATAAATAATTGAAAGAAAAAAAATCAGTTTGATCATAAAATTAAAAAAATAAAAATAAAAAAGGAAGTTCATGCATATTTAATAGTTCATAATTTCCAACTGCATGAGTTGTATTCATTCATGCAATATTCATGTTCTGAGTTTATAAAAAAACAACTTGTTCTGTAAATAATTCTCTTACTTTTGAGATCAAAAACATTGATTTGAATCTCCATGTTGAGGCTTTTCTGTAAATAGTTTTCAAATAAACAACATAGCAACTTCAGACCAATCCATATCAATTTCGGACTTAAAATAATGTACCAATTTAAGCTCCACCCACTTCCGGTTAAACCACGCCCAATTCTGGTTTAGGCCCCGCCCACTCCAAGTACAGCTACATATACAGATAATTTAGATGGTTGAACAGATACAGATAGTGGTGTACTCGCTAATACCCAGTTTCCATGTTCTCCCCGTGTCTGCCTGGATTTCCTCCCACAGTCCAAAAACCTGGAGGTCAGGTGAATTGGGTACTCTAATTAGTGTGTGTGTGTGTGTGTGTGCGCGCATCTAGCGATGGATTGGCGCCCTGTCCTGGGCTTAATTGTGATGGTGTAATGCCCTGCCTTGCGTCCAGTGAAGGGGTAGGGGACTAACCATGACCCTGATAAGGATTAATCAGACGAGATAATGGATGAGTTTGTTGCCAATCATTAAAATCTACTTTTCAACTAATTTTCCACATCAAACGAGACATTCAATGCACTGTACCATCTCTTCTCAATTGTCACACACCCCACAGGTATTTACAGCCCGCGCATCCTTGTGCCAGTTACTACCAACTTACACACGCAAGCTGGCTAATGTTTTAGAGCTTATGATTGCTATTATATACTGATAAAATAATCAAATGAAAATTTACTTTTATCAGATTTTAACCTCTTGCAACATGACTTTGAACTGAATTTGGCTGATTGTTTGAAAGAACAAGTCAGTAGATATGTGTTACAGTGCAAAAATAGTTTTCTTACAGCCAGCACTAGCTACAACTTCTAAACTTCTAAAGGTTAAGGATGAAGATGGACTAGAGCTAATTTTTTATGTTAAAATGTGCATTGAATTAAATAGCAATGTTTAAACAGTCAGTTCTTGTAGTTAAAATAGGCAGCCCTGATGAAAACCAAAGCAGCATGGCTTGTGTGTCCCAGGCATCAGTGATCAGTATCTACCAACAGTGGCTTTAGATGTTGGAACAAAAAGTCTGATCAGATCCTCCTCACAGCTTGCACGATTTTAAGGATGTTGCTAATGGCTTGGTTTCAGATACCACAGAACAGCTTTGTGTAAGAAGTATTTTAGAGTCCAACAGCATATTTAGCATATTACCATATTGGTCTTAGCCCTCTGGAGTCTGAAGGTATTTCAGACACTCTGATGTAGTCTGACATGCCCTGACTTTTTACAAATTACACCTGTCTAAAATAATTTTTTTCCAAAGTGTTACACAGGCTTCTGTTCAGCACAAACTCAGCAACAACAGTGTCAAAACAGTAAGAGACAAAACAGTGTCAAAACAGAGCCAAAACACTCTAAACATTTCTAGCCAAGACTTTTGAGCTCAGAACTGAATAAACAGAGATGTTGGCTACACACTGCTCATTACAGTTTTTAGACATTGTATGTGCTTTTATTTCTAAAGCTTAACTAATGTGAGGCGACACTCCGTTTTAATGAGTCAGTTGGTCGAACATTGGATGTTCATGAAATAATGAGTTGACGTGTTTGACTCATTCGGTGGTTCCTAGATTTAATATTTATGAGATCGGTGAGAGGTAAGAGCTCTTTGTTGAAGTGCAGCTCTTTTTGTTTTTACACATTCCACAGACGCTTTTCCACCAATGAAATGTCCAGAATTACCATGTCATTATCATATGAATGACAGATTGTGTCATTTGGTGGGGAAAAAAGGCGCAGATGTCTGACTCGCTCTGAAAAATGTGTCTCTGCTTATTTAAGCTCCTCTCACAAATATCTATAGTTATATTTCGATTCAAGCTATATATGTATTTGAAAATTAGACCGTTTAAGGTTTTTGGGGTATGTTTAGTTTTGTTTCAGCCCTCAGATAATGTCACAAGCTGTACTGATGATTTTTTTGTTTGTTTTTTGTTTTTTTGCAGGGAATGCGGAGCAGAAACCTTTGTCAACTTTGCCTCTTTTGAGCGTGATGGCAAACTTCCCTACAACTGGTAGGAGTCCTCTTTATTCCTGCGTTGTAGACTTAACACTGATCAAATACACTCAAACAGAATTCAAGTGGCCTGTGTCCCTATGTCAGTGCAAATAATTTAGGCAAGAAGTGGCATTAGTCACATGCATTAGCCACACACACACACACACACACACACACACACACACACACAGAGCAGCAGTGTGAGTGGGATTGGGATTTTTAATCTGGCTCTTAACCTCAAATGCACGTGGCTTTGTTCACATCTTCACACGAGCCAGCGGGTTTGGAGAATATCCACAGCGGCCTGGAACACCCAGCTTTAGAACTCTTACAGATTAAGAGAATTAGGATATGACAGATCAGGGATTTACCAGAATAACTCCACACACAGAACAGAAGATGAGGAATCTCCTTAAATTTTGTGACTTTTGCTCGTAGACGGTTGAATTACGGTGTGTAGTCTATTGTTTGCTATTGTTTATTCCTTTTTTTAAAAAAATCAGGTGCTGTGGAGTATACAACTACGTTCTTACCCTCCAAACTGTGCTTCACACTGTCTACAGAAAGAGGATAGATTCATATTGTCTTAGATCAAAGACTAATGTTTTAAGTTACAGTGTACAGCATGGTACAGTTATTGAGTTAGGTTTATGTTAGCAATTAGCTAATGTTAGCAAGCTACCGTTTGAAATCCTTTGTAGGTCACTAAGCCTAAAATAACAGAAGACAGTGGCTCCTTCCCTTCCGCTGCTGAAAACATACACTGGCATGCAAAAAGTCTGGGCACTTTCAGACTTTCATAACCTACCAACATCTCAGATATTAACTTGTTAAGGCTACGGGCTTGTTCAGTCGTCATTAGGAAAGGCCAGGATGCACTTTATAAATACTCAGACTTTTCAGGCCTTGACCCAAAACTCAACAGTCATGCATTCCTCTAGGCAGCTGCATAATCACTCTAAAAATGAAAATAATAGATGTCCACAAAGAAGGAGAAGGGTATACAGACCCATTCCAAAAAATTAGAATATCGTGGAAAAGTTGATTAATTTCCATAATTCCATTCAAAAAGTTGAGCTTTCATAGATTAAAGATTCAGGGCCCGCAATTTAAACAATTTAAAGTATTTATGTTTATTTTCACATAATTTGGGCTTCCAGCTCATAAAACCCACGAAAACAGGATTTAAAAAAATTAGAATACAGTGGTAACCCTATTTACGAGTTTAATCCGTGCAGGAGCCGAGTTCGTTAGCTGGTTTGATGCATTTTCCCCATAAGAATACATGTAAAACTGATTAATCCGGGTCAGCCGGCCAATATACAGTATACTTTAATATGCTAAGTAATGTGTTTATATGGGTTTTTAAAAAAATAAAACACATGAAAAGGAATTTTGTAGTTAAAAAGTAACAAATAATATTAAATAGAATGATAATAGAAAAATAAATGAGCCCTTTACCTTTGTGGAGACGACGATGGTGCTCGTGTAGGCTGGCAGCTAAGGAGGACAGGAGGACGGGCGTACGTGTATGGCATGGTTACACTTATCATATGAAAAGTAAAATGTATCTTGTTCACTACCTTTTGCTGTCTTTGTGTCACTTTTACTAGCACTTTCACTTTCACTGGACAGCGGTCAAAGGTAATGACTGACCTCTTCTTCTACGCTAGCATCTAAGGCAGTGATCCTCACTATTTTTTTTCAAAAGAGCCATATTGACAGATCAAAGTCAAGGAGAGAGCCACAATATCACCCCAAGTCACTCAAATAATGGAAAAAAATAAACAACCCACCTATGGACTAAACTTTTGCGAACTGAATATATTGCTCTAGCTAGAATCGCTGCTGCCATGTAGCCACCCTGCTGCCAGGGTTGCCAGGTCAAACTAAAATATCCAGCCTAAAGTCAGTCTAAAACCCGTCCTTTAGAAGCTTAAACTAGCCCAGAATGTGTCACACGTTTGAAGCGAAAGGTAAAACAACTGTGTACGAGTGTACGACTTAGTATTTTGTTTATAAGGGATTTATTATGATTATTGCTGTTTATCTTAAAGTCATTAATAATATGGTAACATGAGTATTTTATTAGTTCTTTTATACGTGTTAAACAGTGAACCTGGCAACAGCAGAGTCTCGTGCAGCCTGCTGTTGGAAACAGTGCCTGTGTTGCCAGGTTCCACAGTATCCCCGATTTGGAACCAACTTTAATTGAGGCAAAATGAGAGGGCAAGTGCTTGGAATGTAAAGCGAATTACAGTATATGTCTCTGTAGCATGCTTTTAAAATACTTTGGCTGTGCTGGCGTACTTTCGTAACCGGTCACAAGAGCCACCAATGAAGCACGGCGAGCCGCATGTGGCTCGGGAGCCGCGCAATGAGTATCCCTGATCTAGGGGATGCTACGACCGCCGCACTCCTAGCGGTTGGCGTACTTGAACTAATTTACGCTACTCGTTACTTGGAATTTTTTTTGTTACCTGGGACAAAATCTCGACCCGTTACCTGGAAGTCAGCCCAAATTTTACTGTGCATGAATGTTTTAAACTGAGTGTGACACACCAATCATCTACTAAACTCAAAGCACCTGCACAGGAATTATGGAAATTAATCAACTTTTCCATGATATTCTGATTTTTTGGAATGGGTCTGTAAGGCGATAACAATGCTACTTTCAGGAAGCAGTATTTTTAGTTTGTATTGTAATTAAGAAAGTCTCCTGACCTACAAATCTGTGGATAGACCTCGAAACAGCAGTGAATGTAAGACAGTCTATTAACTTTTAATCTTACAGCACTAGAAACCTTTTCCAAAGTAGATAAGGTGAAAATCCCCCAAATAAGAATTGATGGACATTGATTTTTTAAACCCATCTTTTACTTCGCTTAGCAGACCAGGTGTGCCCAAACTTTTGCATGCCACTATTCAGAGTGAACATGTTTATTGCACTTAAACTGACTAGTACACTTCAGGTACTCAATTTGAGACACAGACTGTATATTTTAGGATTGTTTCCTTTTGCCGGCAATTTGTAAAATGGTACAAAAACATTTCCACCACCGATGCTACACACTAATACACCCCACACTGACCCTGTAAGGACAGCGTGCGCCATTCCGTACACTTGTGATTAATATAACAGCTTAAAGACAGTCAGTAAGGCAGATTTTGGCTTTTGCCAAAGTCAAATTGAGCAATTTCTCTCACTCAGGGAGAAAAAAAGACTCATTGGCGGCTGTTCGTCCAAAATAAGGCTTCTTTCCCATTATCATTACCAAGCAATGCATTTTGTACAGTGTTTATGTAAATGTCTTATATTTGTCTGCTGCTTCAGTGATCATTAACATTTCTGTGCTTAAGCTTTATGAAGGTACGACAGAGTGGCCCAATATATTAACAGCATATTAAATTAGTACTTAGACTAGTGGATTGAAATGTCTTTCAGAGCTAGACGACAGAAGAGCATGCTTTCTTCGTAGCTAAGTGGAAAGTTAAATTTTGAAGGATTTTAACATAATACGGGTTAAATTTAGCGTCTGCTGTCCATGCGCCATTGACCACACACGCCAAGTGATAAGCTAATGACACTGTGGACTGCATGAGGCATTAATTAACCCTGTTTGAAGCACTAATTAAGTACGTCTCAGTCATCACTGTCTGTCACTATTACTAATGGAGCACCATGTTTTGTCCCCAACTTTTCGCCCTTGGTGTTTTTTTGTTTTTTTTTTTCCTTTTTTTTCCTTTTTTTTTTTTTCTTTCTTTTTTTTCTTTCTTTTTTTTTATTTATTTGAACCCCTTCAGGCGAAGGAGCCTCTTTGCCTTCCTTACTCTTCTGCCATCCTGCCTTTGGACTGACTATCTTTTGGCTTTTTATATTAATCCGTGGTAAGTAAACGTGCTGACAGCCAGAAGCTGCATCATGGAGGCATGTGTGAGAGGCCACAGCCTGTGCTGGCGACCATAGACACAGCAGTAGCACATTTTCACACGTTCACTAAAAGCAGAAAGTAGCAGTAGAGTGGGAACCATCCCCCTCTAATAATCTCTAATGCTCATATCATTTTCAGGCCTAAAAAGTTGGGGGAAAAATGTGATTTCCTCTTCTACGGAGCCTGATGCTCTGTTTTTAGGGACCATTTTGGATCCATGTTGGCGTCTTTTCAGTGAAACGCTCTGTCTATGGTTGCGCCTGAACCTGATGGACTGTGATCATTAAAATAATCTCACAGTAGCAGTATCACTACTAGCATGGTGCTAACAAAAGAAGCCAAACATAGCATGAACCCATCATAATGTGGCTCTCCATGCTCTGCTCGCAGATGCTTTTTTGCATTGCAACTGTTGCAAATCTGAACTTCTCAGAAGCTATTGAGAAACTGTGGTGCACTGTATTTAGAGTTAAGCTTAAAATGCTACACTACTGAGACTTTACTTTGTTGTCCAGTTATGCAGAATGGCGAGAATTTTACCGGCATCCTCATTAAGCCGAATGGGATTTCTGCACGTTTTGTAAAGGTGCTCTAACTTGGAAACAGTTGCTACTAAAACAAAAATGCATTTGTAGGAGCAGAATGGACAGATCAAATGTAGAAAGTTTGTTTTCTGTAGTTAACACAGTCTGCATGCCGTCTAAACACGGGATAACTAACCCTCCATAGAAACAGTAGAATGAACCATTTCTAGGATTTGTAGTTAAGGATGTTGGGCCTTGGTCTTACTTTGTGCATGCTTTTTTTCTGGATTTAGAAGATATGTACAGTCAGACAAGTCTGCTGATTGATTTTAGTGTGAAAAACATAGTTTAACAATCTGCCTGAGGAAGCAGTGCATGCACAGTTGCCAAACATGTCTGCAGACCAAAATGCCTCGTCATACTTGATGAACTTCATGATTCTTAGTTTCAAACTTAAACCATCCAGTCTTGTTGGATGATTATAGAGATGTTTTAATGCTCTGCACATATACACTACCGCTCAAAAGTTTGGGATCACACATTAGACTGAACATCTGTGACAACCTGGACTTTTATTTGTGTGTTTTTGTTTTGATTTGATGATGAAATCCACAAATTCTGCTGCATCAGACACTCAAACGTTTGTTAGAAGAGTGAGGTAGGACAGAGTCATGTCCAGTGATGTCTCACACACAATGTGTTAAACTTCTGGTGGAGATTAAACAGCTGTAGTAAAGCTTCTAAACTCACCATCAACAACTTGTGAATTAAACACAGTGACACTGTCCTATCTCACCTTTCTACCATAGAAGACTGAGTATCTGGAGCTGCAGCATCTGTGGACTTTATTATAGTCTAGAAAAATAAAAAAATAAATACTACTAGTAATAATAATAAAATAATAATAATAATAATAATAATAATTATTATTATTATTTATTAAATATTAATAATAATAATAATTATTATTCATTATTATTATTGTTATTATTATTATTATTTTATTATTACTAGTAGTACTTATTTATTTATTTTTCTAGACTATAATAAAGTATATATAAAATAATAATAAATATAATATAAATATATAAATAAATAAAAAATATATATATAAAATTAAAATATATATGTATATATAATAATAATAATAATAATAATAGGTCCCTTCTGAAATAAAAGTATAGACTGTCATGGAAAACCCTGGGTGATCCCAAACTTTTGAGCGGTAGTGTATATCAAAACGACCTCCTTGTATCTACACTCATCACGTTTATCAGCTCCACTGAGCATCTTTGTAATTCTCAGTCTGTAGTCTATCTGTTTCTTTATTAGAGTCCTTTCAATCTGTTCTTCAGTGCTCACAACCTCCACAGGACCACCACAGAGCAGGTGTTATTTAGGCTGATCACTCTGCGCACTGCACTGACACTGATGTGGTGGTGGTGTTAGTGTGTGTTGTGCTGGAACAAGTGGAGACTGTGCACTGTCCACACATCTACCTTGTTTGTCCAAATCACAGACAGTAACTTATCTGTTGCTGCAGAGTTTGTGTTGACGATCCTCTAATCATCATCTTTGATGCTTGATAGTTTTGGATGGTGGGCTATTCTCCGTCCACCAGTAACACAGAGGTGTTAACTCCAGCAGCTCTGCTGTGTCTAATCCATTTGTGCCAGCACAACACACACTAACACACCACCACCACAACAGTGTCACTGCAGTGCTGAGAGTGATCCACCACAAGTAATACCTGCACTGTGGGAGTCTTAACACAGTATGCAGAGAAACAGATGGACTACAGTCTGTAAGTGCAACTATATGTAGAACTGATACAATAGACAGTAAGAATAGATACAAGGAAGTGGTTTTAATGATGTGGCTGATCGGTCTACACACTGTACATATATGTGTAAAGCTATAAATACAAAAGTACATTTCAGTAAAGTGTTTTACAAATGTTTGTACCTGTAGGAGCAAGACAGCTCTAAAGAAAAGGAAGCTAACAAGGTAATACTAACGAGAAGGCTTTTTCTTTCCTGTGTGTGCTTCTTTGTCCACTTTGTTTTTTTTTGTGTGTTTTTATTTTTGCATGCTGAGAGCTGCTTTACTAAACTAGACTAAGTCACCTAACACCTCACTCAGGTTAGACTAGTTCAACCTTTAGCACCAGCGCTCATGTGTAATGCTTTATGATGTAGTAGAGATGAGCAAGGAGGCCATTATTAATGAATCCGAGTCAAAATACAGTAAGCATGCACACTTCTCAGCCTTCCAGGCTCATATTGTAAACAATGTACAGTACCACTGTTTGGACACCTTCTCATTCACTGCTTTTATATTTTATTTTATTTTAATTTTTAAATTAAAATTGTAAATAAACACTGAAGTCATCCAGACTCTGAGTGAACACATAAGGAATCATGTAGTACACTTAAAAGTGATAAACAAACCAAAACAATTTTTAGATTTGACTTCAAAGTAGACACACAATTGATGTCTCAAACACTTTAAGAGGCAAGAAATGCAAGTCATGAACTCTTGACAAGACACAGCTGTTAACTGAAAGCCATTCCAGGTGACTACCTCATAAAGCTGACTGAGAAAATGCCAAGAAAGCTGAGCCAGAGGTGCCTACTGTGAAGAATGTCAAATATAAACATGTTCTGGTTTGTTTACTTGTTTGTTTACTAAATAATTACAGATGTGTTTACTCATAGTTTAGATGACTTTAGTATTAATCTACAATGCAGAATATTTATAAATCATGAAAAAAAAACACTGAATGTGCAGAGGTTGTGTCCAAACTTTTGACTGGTACTGTATGTCCATAAGCTGAAGCCGTTTTGCTGGATTGATGTACATATTGTTTCATGGTATGGAATCTGAAAAGTACTGTCATGGTTTGTAAATCAAGCCAGCAAAATCACAGGAGTGAATCCTTTGTTGTATAAACATACATTTCAGCCGAACATGATGCTCATCCTCTTTACCCAACATTCCAGAGCAAAAATTAGCAGTGCTCTCTCTGGGCGGGTAGATGGTGCTCTATCTCCTTATCATTCACCTTGAAATGTTCGCTGGCTCAGGCGTCTACTGATTGATCCATTCAGAGCTGGGAATCCTGCATTTTTCTCCGAGCACATTGGTTCCCCAGTGACGGTGTATCAAGCAGTAGTTAGAAAAGAGTCAGGAACAGTGCAAAGTGATGGGGAGAGCCACTAATGGGTTGGGTGAATTGGCGATTACCACATTGGAAACGAGAGAAAATTGGCAAAAAATTATAATAATAAAAAAAAATTATATATACAGTCAAGGCCGAAAGTGTTGGCACCCCTGAATTTCTTCCAGAAAATGAAGTATTTCTACCAGAAAATTATTGCAATTACACATGTTTTGTTATACACATATTTATTTCCTTTGTGTGTAGTGGAACAACACAAAAAACAGAGGAAAAAAAGGCAAATTTGACATAATTTCACACAAAACTCCAAAAATGGGCCGGACAAAATTATTGGCACCCTTTTAAAATTGAGGGTAAATAACTTTGTTTCAAGCATGTGATGCTCATTCAAACTCACCTGTGATAAGTAACAGGTGTGGGCAATTTAAAAATCACACCTGAAACCAGATAAAAAGGAGAGAAGTTGACTCAATCTTTGCATTGTGTGTCTGTGTGTGCCACACTAAGCATGGAGAACAGAAAGAGAAGAGAACTGTCTGAGGACTTGAGAACCAAAATTGTGGAAAAATATCAACAATCTCAAGGTTACAAATCCATCTCCAGAGATCTTGATGTTCCTTTGTCCACGGTGCGCAACATAATCAAGAAGTTTACAACCGATGGCACTGTAGCTAATCGCCCTGGACGTGGACGGAGGAGAAAAATTGATAAAAGGTTGCAACGCAGGATAGTCTGGATGGTGGATAAGCAGCCCAAATCAAGTTCCAAAGAAATTCAAGCTGTCCTGCAGGCGCAAGGTGCATCAGTGTCAGCTCGAACTATCCATCGACATTTGAATGAAATGAAACGATATGGCAGTAGACCCAGGAGGACCCCACTGCTGACACAGAGACATAAAAAAGCTAGACTGCAGTTTGCCAAAATGTATGTAAGTAAGCCAAATTCCTTCTGGGAAAACATCTTGTGGACAGATGAGACCAAGATAGAGCTTTTTGGTAAAGCACATCATTCTACTGTTTATTGAAAAAGGAATGAGGCCTACAAAGAAAAGAACACAGTTCCTACAGTCAAATATGGTGGAGGTTCAAAGATGTTTTGGGGTTGTTTTGCTGCATCTGGAACTGGGTGCCTTGACTGTGTGCAAGGCATTATGAAATCTGAAGATTACCAAAGGATTTTGGGTCGCAATGTAGGGCCCAGTGTCAGAAAGCTGGGTTTGTGTCCTAGATCATGGGTCTTCCAGCAGGACAATGACCCCAAACATACTTCAATAGCACTCAGAATTGAATGGAAACAAAGCGCTGGAGAGTTCTAAAGTGGCCAGCAATGAGTCCGGATCTAAATCGCATTGAACACCAGTGGAGAAATTTTAAAATTGCTGTTGGGAGAAGGCACCCTTCAAATATGAGAGACTTGGAGCAGTTTGCAAAAGAAGAGTGGTCCAAAATTCCAGTTGAGAGGTGTAAGAAGCTTGTTGATGGTTATAGGAAGCGATTGATTTCATTTATTTTTTCCAAAGGGTGTGCAACCAAATATTAAGTTGAGGGTGCCAATAATTTTGTCCGGCCCATTTTTGGAGTTTTGTGTGAAATTGTCAAATTTGCCTTTTTTTTCCTGTTTTTTGTGTTGTTCCAATACACGTAAAGGAAATAAACATGTGTATAACAAAACATGTGTAATTGCAATAATTTTCTGGGAGAAATACTTCAATTCAGGGGTGCCATCACTTTCGGCCATGACTACAATAAGTTCCATAGGCTACAATAAAAAAAAAAAAATTTAAATTGCACTAAATTGTGATTGTGATTTTCTTAGGATAATTTCAGATCTAGTCTGGTGTATGAACTGTGTTTTTTTTTAATGTCTTGGGCTCAGTACTAATTGTATTCAAACTTACCATGAACTGTAACCTGGAACATTAAAATATATATTTGTCTTTTTTTTTTTTCTTTAAACGGTTACTGTGCACTGACTTGTAAAATCAAATCAGCACTAAATCCTTGTTTCTGCTTGTGTTTGATTTAGCCAACTGGACTGAGATTGTCAATTAAGAGGGCTTTTATTTAGCAGAAATGCACAGGATGTAAAAATGAACTGAACTGTGAAAATTTCCACCCGAGTGCTGCTCAAATTGTATGAAGCAGTGTGCAAATGCATTTTATGCACTGGTGTGGGATACAGATGATAATTTCCTGTCAGTCTGTAACCCAGCCTTCGTAATGAGGAGCTGTCAGATCCCAGCTGGAAGCCACTTTTTACATTCAAACCATCTTCAGAATGCAAATTGATTTTATATATTTATTTTTTGAAGTTTTTGTATTTTTTGAGTTTTTGAATCTTTTTTCCCCAATTTTAGGAACAAGGTCAAAAGCAGTTGCATCAGATAAGCTTACGTTAACACATCTGAAACATATGAGATACATTAATGACACTGTAATCATTTCTTCATTGTGACTGTGTGGTCCATCTCAGAGTGCCGAGCTTGTCTCTGGTGGTTAATGAGCTGTGATTAGTTGTGTCCATCCCTCCAGTGTGTGCAGTGTCTCGTCTTAATCACTCCCTCCTCAGAGCCCAGCTCACTTCTTAACTCATAGACACAAGTCCATAGACTGATATGGACGTCCACCGCCTCCAGTCAGCTGGCCCTAAAACGTCATTATCCAGAGAGTGACAGAGGGGGAGAGAGAGGGAGATGGAGAGAGCCATTAGCATTGTGCTTCTTCTCCGTTTTCCACGCCTGTCATTAAGACGAGCCAGCAGAAGAGCTACGTTGGTGCACACGCATTGGAGCGCAGAGCTATGAAGCATGAGCCTCATACATCACATCACAGCAACAGCACTCCTTTCAGCTTCAGAGAGCATACGGAGGCCGTTAGAGCTGCAGCGTATTTGCCTGACGATGTGGACTTTTCAGCCCAGAAAAACACTGCTTCACTTTTCATTTGCTCCTCTGTAGTCTTTCATCCCTCCAGCTTAGCAACTTCAGCATTAGGGCTGTGACAGTGTGGGTTATTTCTTGCCACAGTGATAAAGTGGTGTATTCTCGTAGTTTGGCAAATGTGTGTGAGTGTGTGTGTGTGTGTGTGTGTGTGTGTTTGGGGGGGGGGGCATTGTTTTGTATCCCCATGGCAAATGCTGTCCTGGCCCCCAGCCACCCCAACGGCTCACCTCCAGTGGTAACTCAACACCACAGGAGGCAACATAGTAGGTATAATGAGATTCTCATCACAGTTTAGGAATGGGGTCACCCATTAATTTAAAATCCACACATGTTGTTGCTCCACACACTTAGTCTTCTAAGGTGGAAGGGTGTCACTGCTTTTTAACTCAGTTTGCAATGTAGGAATTTGATGGAAAATATTATTTTAAACATACTGTAGTTAGAACATACACAGATCTCCTATTCTACTGTCTAATAGTGTTTAATGGGGTTGTTTAAGGACTAATATCTCTTATTCTAGTAATTAATGTTTATTGAGATTTTTAAGGATTAATATTTCTTATTAAAGTAATTAATACTGTTTACTGAGGTTGTGTAAGGACTAATATCTCCTATTCTTGTAATTAATAATGTTTACTGAGGTTGTGTAAGGACTAATATCTCCTATTCTTGTAATTAATAATGTTTACTGAGGTTGTTTAAGGACTAATATTTCTTATTTTAGTGCTTTATAGTGTTTACTGAGGTTGTTTAAGGACTTATATCTCCTATTCTTGTAATTAATAATGTTTACTGAGGTTGTTTAAGGACTAATATTTCTTATTTTAGTGCTTTATAGTGTTTACTGAGGTTGTTTAAGGACTTATATCTCCTATTATAGTGATTAATAGTGTTTATTGAGGTTGTTTATAGACTAATATCTCCTACTCTAGTGATTAATAGTGTTTATAGAGGTTGTTTATAGACTAATATCTCCTATTCTAGTGATTAATAGTGTTTATTGAGGTTGTTTAAGGACTAATATCTCCTATTCTAGTGATTAATAGTGTTTATTGAGGTTGTTTATGGACTGATATCTCCTATTCTACTGATTAATAATGTTTATTGAGGTTGTTTAAGGAACTAATCTCTCTTATTCTAGTGATTAATAGTGTTTATTGAGGTGGTGTAAGGACTAATATCTCCTATTCTAGTGATTAATAGAGTTTATTGAGGTTGTTTATGGACTAATATCTCCTATTCTACTGATTAATAGTGTTTATTGAGGTTGTTTAAGGAACTAATATCTCTTATTCTAGTGATTAATAGTGTTTATTGAGGTGGTGTAAGGACTAATATCTCTTATTCTAGTAATTAATAATGTTTACTGAGGTTGTTTAAGGACTAATATCTCTTATTCTAACAATTAGTAATGTTTACTGAGGTTGTTTAAAGACTAATATGACACTGTGATTGTTTAAGGACACAGTGACCTTGTCCTACCTGAACTTCTACTGTAGAACACATATTTTATGATCATGTCCAAACAGCTAGAAAAAGTCTTCTGAAATAAAAGAAGGTATTGTCATTAAAATCCAAGGCAATGCCGTACTTTTGACTGGTAACGTAGTCCTGTGCGATATGGATGAAATGATAATAAAATGTCACATGTTACATAAACATCAGTTGACTCTTACTGGGGTTATGTTTTGCATATTACATTTTGAGGAACAAACAATACAAGCTAGGACAGTGTAGTCAAATCAGAATGATGATAACAGGCCCTGTTTACAATTGGCATTAACATCAAAACATGTCCAGTCAAGGCACGCTTGGCCTTTTGAAATGGAGTTTTTACATCTAGAGCTTGATCAGATCTCATTTCTGTGCACTATATTATCAGGCTGGTGTAGCTGAAGTACAGAGATGGCAAAGCCTGTAGAGTCTACGTAGTAGGTTTTAGTGCTATACCAAGCATTTTACCTTCCAGAGAAGGGAAAGGCAGTTATGTATGTCTCACTTGGCATCTACACCTGAGGCTCAGTCAAAAGAAAAACAGTTAAAATAACCGGCAGGTGTGGTGGGAGAATCCTCAGATAATGAACTGCTTTTGAGTTTCACATTCACAAGCCTACGTTTGAAGCTACATGCAGATGCCTAAGATGACTTGTGTGAAGAGGGGTCAGTTTGGGTTTTTGTCATCCAGAATCAAATGAGTTGTTCTTGTTGGACATGTGAAAAAGTGCCTGTGTCTGATCCACTCATACCAGCACAACAAACACACCACCACCATGTTGGTGTCACTGCAGTGCTGGGAATGATCCACCTCCCAAATAATACCTGATCTGTGGAGGTGCTGATTGTTGATGAACATGAGACTATTACAGAATACAGAGAAACAGATGGACTACAGTCTGTAATTGTTTAACCACAAAGTGCTGAACCAGGGCACACACGGATCACGCACTGCACGTGGGGCCCCAATTGTCCATGGGGGTACCATTTAAGTCTCCACAATTTGGGCTTAGGTCACCCACATGCTTAGCGCCGACACTTACCTGAGCTGATAAAACAGACAAAGAGTGTATCTACAAGGTGGTTATATGATATGTAGCTATTGGCTAGTTAAGAGCTTAAACCAAAATGTTGAGTATTTATGATGTTGCTAATTTAGCTGAGCTTTGTGTGATAACCTCTGAAAATTGTTGTCAATTTGGGAAATACTGAGCTTCATTCGTATTGTTGTTCTCTCTCTCTCTCTTTCTCTCTCTCTCTCTCTCTCTCTCTCACACACACACACACCTTCTCTTCTCACAATGATGCATAAAATGCTAGAAAGCAAAATATCAGGTGGTGTAAATAGGAGTTGGAAGGAATCCAGCAGTTATATACAGTTTAATTTGATTGCGTTCTGTAGTGGCAAGCAGGTGTAGGGCAACCCAAGACTGTAATCACAACACATCATGTGCTCAAATTGTCCCCACATTGTACTGATATAAAAATATAAACATAAATATTCCACTAGATTTGTGTAATGTTAGGATCAGTCAATGATGCCATCATTAGCTGATGGGATGCTGATTGTAACACTGTACCAGCACACCAAATGTTGCATGAAAAGCTAATGTTAACATCAATGCACCATTTTGCTCTACACCTTATTCAGTGTCAGTAACTGCATTGTACAACTGTGCAAACAAACATTGCTGAATCACTAACATTACCCCTCACAGCCAAATTACTTAGCTACATTCATCCAGTGACCACCAATGGCACTCACTGACATATTCAACTAAAATTCATGTCTGGAAGATTTGGTTCGCCCCATTGTTCACCTAATGGCTACAGTGTTGGGGTAACCCTTCAGCATAGTAAATAAATGTACATTATTCAGTCTTATGAGCTTGTAGTATTATAGGCCTTATAATAAATATGAATTATTAAAATTATAATATATTAATTAGAAATATTAATACAGAAATATTATTTCATATATATAATAGATGTAAATTTTTTAAGCATTGTTTTCTCTTTGGAACAAATGTACTTCTTCTCTTTAACAAAGTAAAAGTATTTCTTATCTAATTACTCGATTAATTGACAGTGTTTGGTAGAGTAATGCTGTATACATTGAGCAGGCCTAGTTCAGCAGATATAGCGTGGGCGCAGACAGGCTCATCTTGCATGCAAAACATTGCCGATAGTTGTTTGAGCTCTTGAAGGCAGAAAGCTCGGCACGTCAGCCAACTGCATATTCACACCCTGTTTGCAACGCTGCGCTCTGGAATTATGCAAGCGACTTTCCCCCTGCGAACAGAGAGGAGGTAAACTCCCTCAGCCCAGCTCAGCTCACAGCTTCATGTATGCCACTGGCAGCAGGCCCCTGTTTTCATCCCCTATTCTCTTCCAATTAGAGCTCCTTCGCTAGTTTGTTCACAGAATGTGTCCCCAGGTTTATTGCAGTGTTTCGGGGGAGATAATGAGAAATCTCGTTTGATTAGATAATAAGGTAACTCTAGAGTTATTGTGCAATTCCTCACAGTACTCGCTGCTGGTCTATGCCTTTTAAAACTACATATCTGATTCTCTCTGCAACCATAGAATGGATAATATTGCAGTTATTTAAGGCCTGTTAAAAAAAGGTAAACATTCTTTATTTTAATTCTTTATGACTGTTTTAACTCCATCAGTGTAATGTAGGGCATTCAGCACCATTCAAAAAAAGTTGCTTGTCATAGGAGTAATTATTATGTATGGGAGTACAGCAGTTAGGGTGTCCCATTATATGAAATTAATGGACTATGTGGAGGCAAAGAGCTCCAAGACATAAAGCAGAGTTTCCTGTGCCAGTCCATACATGTCATAACAGAATACCTCAAAGACTGTGTTCCCACTTACTCTAATTTCCACATTTTTTGACGTTTTTGCACATTTATGTATACCTGCTAGCCTAGCTTGCTTATTTTGTAGAATTTTCAGAGCATTGACACAGAACAGTGATTATTTCTTCTGTTTTTTTCCACTTCATACATAATTAATACACATGCCAGCCAATCAGAAGAATTTCATGTATATTTCAAGAATATAAAAAATAAGTATTAAAAATATAACATTGCTTCATGCATCGTTAATATATTTTTTTATATTTTTTTAAACATTGGTAAAAGAAATAGTAGTAAAAGTTTATGAACTAAAACCAGTAATGATCTATTAGTATTATTTTAGCTGTTTGATGAGTTTTGTTTTTAGCCGCGTAATGCCAAATGTATC
Organism: Crenuchus spilurus; assembly: GCA_036984385.1. NCBI lineage: Eukaryota > Metazoa > Chordata > Actinopteri > Characiformes > Crenuchidae > Crenuchus > Crenuchus spilurus. Next base: position 5,449 of record BRDA01012475.1, on the reverse strand, counting down.
ATATTTTATACATTTTTTAATTTTTGTCATCATTAGTGTGATAATATAACTAAATACTGTGGTACCTTGAGATACGAATTTAATTCCTTCTGTAACGGAGCTCGTAAGTCAGTCAACTCGTATATCAAACTAATTTCTCCCATTTAAAATAACTGAAATAGATTTAATCCGTTCCAGCCCTGTGAAACATCCCCAAACCATCCTAAATTATGGACAAAAAGACATGTTTTGAATTATGAAACACACATATATACACTTTACCAATACATAACAAAACATTTCAATTTCAGATTTCAATAAATATTAGCGTAAAATAATTTTTGGGGAATTCTCGCTGTAGCATTTTAAATTCGCAAGAATTTTGATGCACACTGTACTGTGTAGATCCATAGTGTGCGCTTTACAGTAAAATCTCTCTTCTCCCATTACACTTCAGCATCCGACTTCTGTCAATACATTCAGTAACTGGCTTTAGAATGGGATGTCATGATTCGTTCTTTGCTGTTCAGTACAAAACAGTTTCACTCTTATATCTATTGTTCATGGCCAGCACGCGCACATGTGCCTTTGATGACAGTATTTAACATAATGACTGTAAGTATGTTATTAAAATGATCTGAATTTAAGAATTTAAATTATTGTACTTGATTGTGAGGGTAACACGTGAGAAAGAATGAGATGCAGATGTTGTGCTGCCCATACTGGACCTTTGCGCCAAAACGCCAACTAACAGCAGCCACTCCTATCTTGAAATTTCGCTCCTATCTTGAACAAAAATACAGACGGAGTTCCAGCTCGTATCTTAAAAAATGTGTATGTTGGTCTGCTCGTATCCCAAGGTACCACTATATATTCATTTATTCATTTCAAAAATAAACTATATATTATTATAAAATAATAATATGATCTGAAATCATGAAATAATATGTGAATCATAGTAATGTCTGGTAGATATATAAGAAAACCTGACGTATCTGATATGTCTTTTGCCTCCTGATGGACTATCCCTTCATTGCCATTGGGTTTGATAAGAGCAAGTTCACAGGATGAAGTGCCATTAGCACCCTGTCCTTTAGCCATCAAGTATATCAGCAGCTGTCCTCAAACCCCAAAATGCACTCAGTTCCATTCCTCTGTGTGGATGAGAGAGATCCTCTTCTCCTTTAAAAGCATTAGACCACTTATATCAAATCACAGCCGAGCAGTTTCCCAACTCCACAAACCACATGGTCTGAAAACGATGTGATCTGGCAGACATCAAACAGCATAAGTCACTAAACCTGTCCCAAGCAAGTCTTGAAGCATGAAAGTGCCATTCTCCCAACCTCCCATTTAAATATCTCTCTCCTGCCTTCCTCCATCTGTATTCCACACCCCCCGCCCCCCTCTCTCTCTCTCTCTCTCTCTCTCTCTCTCTCTCTCTCTCTCTCTCTCTCTCTCTCTCTCTCTCTCTCTCTCTCTCTCTCTCTCTTTGTCTCTCAGGCATGACAGTTGGGAGCACTTTTATGCATCATGCTCACTAGAGTGTTAAATGATTTTAAGTGAGGGCCTTTTACCCAGGGCAGAGGGGGTGAAAGAGGGAGGGGAGACTTGATCATTCCTTCACTCTTCCAAACACTGCATAATGGCTCTCATGTCAATGTTGAGACAGGTGCTGTGTCCCAATTATATACTAACCATTGTTGTATATTATTGCAGTTCCAAAGAAGCCCAAAAGAACACAGCTTTATTTTATGTGTTTTGACATACCAGCATTTAGGGATGTCCAGCCTCCCCAACTGGGTCTAATCTAATAATGTTTTACGCCAATAATACAACTATAGAGTGCACACTTCAGAGTAATTCAGCTAGAGTAAGTTATGCTGTGCCTTCAGTTAATGCTGCAATAAAGGCTAGTGATGTCAGGGGTGTGAGTATTTTTAGATACATTTAAATATTACAGTGTTATGTAAGACAGCATGGTCTCAAACAGTACAGATTTTTGATTAATAGTGTAGATGCAGAATGGAGCTATATCACACTAGTTATGCACTGCACAATATATCAGATTCTTTATAGTATTACAATATTACGAATTGTAACCATTGTGTAAAAACTAATAAAAACAAAACTCAGGACACAGCAGTACCCCACAGATATTTCTGCATTACAGCAACTGCTTTTCTTCATGTTTTGTGCATCAAAGGAGGCTCTCTTCTTCTGTGAAGTCTGCTGATTACTGGAAGGGCTGAAGACAGCGTAATCATACGTATACAAGTTGCACTAATAAAGGATATTACAAAGAGTACGTTGTTTGTTTAAATCACATGATTTTACATTAAAATTAAGTTACAACATTTTATTAAGACTTTTATTCATACTTTTATTATTCTATATTTCTGCCATGACCTTTTAAAAATGTATTTTTATGTCTAACGGTCATTTATTTTCTTCTTGCTGTTGTAACAATTTCAGCATATGCAAAAGTTTCATTTTGCAACTGTCTGTATATGTTCTTATAGGAAAACAAACTTAAAATACTTTTAAAAACTGTTACAATTACACACTAAGAAAAACATAAACAAGTAGCTTATGCTACCTACAGTAGCAAAAGCTGTTTTCCTAAAATTAGATTTAAAATTGTAAAATGCTGAATTGCTTACAGAATCACAGTATATCACCTTGCTCACATTATCAGAGTATATTGCCTTGTTCACTGTATTGCAGTATATTGCTTTGCTTAGAGTATATGACTATATTGCCTTGCTTAATTTATCACAGTATATTGCCTTGGATACAGTATTGCAATATTCATTCATTCATTATCACACCTGCTTAATCCTTATCAGGGTCGCGGTTAGTCCCCTACCCCCTCACTGGGCGCAGGGCAGGGCATTACAGTAGACAACTAAGCCCAGGACAGGGTGCCAGTCCATCGCTGGGTGACAGTATTGCAATATATCCTATCTTACATTAAAGCGGTGTATCGCCTTGCTTACACTATCACAATATATTGCCTAGCTTACATTATCACAATATACTGATTAACTTAAATTATTGCAATATATAGCATCACTTCCTTTATCATAGTATATCGCCTCACTTTATCACAATATATCTCCTCACTTCCATTATCACAATATATCGCCTCACTTCCATTATCACAATATATCGCCTCACTTCCGTTATCACAATATATCGCCTCACTTCCATTATCACAATATATCGCCTCACTTCCATTATCACAATATATCGCCTCGCTTACATTATCACAATATATCGCCTCACTTACATTATCACAATATATCGCCTCACATTATCACAATATATTGCCTCACTTACATTATCACAATATATCACCTCGCTTACATTATCACAATATATTGCCTCACTTTATCACAATATATCGCCTCACTTCCGTTATCACAATATATCGCCTCACTTCCATTATCACAATATATCGCCTCGCTTACATTATCACAATATATCGCCTCGCTTACATTATCACAATATATCGCCTCACTTACATTATCACAATATATCGCCTCACATTATCACAATATATTGCCTCACTTACATTATCACAATATATCACCTCGCTTACATTATCACAATATATTGCCTCACTTTATCACAATATATTGTCTCACTTACATTATTTCAATATATCGCCTCACTTTATCACAATATATCGCCTCACTTTATCACAATATATCGCCTCGCTTACATTATCACAATATCTCGCCTTGCTTACATTATCACAATATATCGCCTCACTTCCATTATCACAATATATCACCTCACTTCCATTATCACAATATATCGCTTCACTTTATCACAATATATCGCCTCGCTTACATTATCACTATATATCTCCTCGCTTACATTATCACAATATATCGCCTCGCTTACATTATCACAATATATCGCCTCGCTTACATTATCACAATATATCGCCTCGCTTTATCACAATATATCGCCTTGCTTACATTATCACTATATATTTCTTCGCTTACATTATCACAATA
>BRDA01012470.1:2413-31888 GCA_036984385.1 Crenuchus spilurus | reverse complement strand
TTTGTGTTCTATTCTGAATAAAATATTAGATGTTGGCATCTCCACATCATTATATTCAGTTTTTATTCACAATTTGTTTAGTGTCCCAACTTTTTGGGAATCCGGTTTGTATCTATCTATCTATCTATCTATCTATCTATCTACACAGTAAATATGTCAGTGTTAAATCAACACTATTAGAGTTAAATGAACACTGAGGGTGTCAAAAGGTAACACTCCCAGTGTTAATTTAACTCTAATAGTGTTGATTTAACACTGGAAGATTTACTGTGTATCTATCTATCTATCTATCTATCTATAAAACATTTTGTATTTTGTTATTCTTTCCTTTTTAAATTACTATAATGTTTTAAATTTATTTTATATACCAGTTTGCTTTATACTTTTTAAAGTGTCCAATAAAATATTGTTTTATTTATTTTTATTATTATGATCTGTGTTTGGAGCATTTTATATGTGAACTAATGATTCAACCAGTATGAAGAAATATCTAGTTCATTTTTCACACATGGCCTATATAGTAACTGCAATTTTTTTTGTACTGGCTTTTTTCTTTACATCTTGATCCTCTAACAAGAACTGAAAGGCATTGTAATATGGGCTAAACTCCCTCCATAACAGTCTGAAAGACTGGTCAAGTGACGTCAGATAGGTTTGGCTGCAGTGATTGGATTTAAGGTTGGTGTAGAGCAATGACTTTCCACACAGGCTGTTGCATAATGATCATATTTATGATACTCCACAACAGGCTGCATTAATCTTCCATAATAAAGTTCATGGTGTCGTGGCACACTGAGTCAACATTTGTAACTAGGATGAAGATTAATGTGCTTTAAGGACAATCAGTGAGGGAAAAACAATACATACGCCAGATAGGTATTATAGACATGTGTTCATTTGCAACATTAATTATCTTAAAGTGTATATTACATTACGCCTAATCAAACCAATTAAATCAAGTTACAATGTTTAACTGATTTAGAAATGACCGAATAATATATTTTATAACGAGGCTATGAACCTTAATAGCCAATCAGAGTGTGCAGTGGTAAGCGGGGGCGGGGTTTCAAGAGAGGAAACGCTAGAATCCGTTCTCGTGTAGTAAGAAAACGTTCGATTCACTTTACCGAACCGATACAATGATTCAAGGTCAATGATTCATTTTCATTCTTTGATGTTACGGGACCCCACAATGATTAGCTCACTGCAGCCCGTGTCTGAGGTACTTGTCTTGATTAGCCAAGTCAGGAGTAGTGAGGCTGCCTTCAACAGCGAAAACATTATATCAGCAAGAGGAATGCATTATTGCAATAGAGCTGACATTCTTTCTCAATGGTATGAGATATGAATTATGAAATGAAATATGGTATGAAATTAAATATACATAAAGTGTCAAATTACATAAACGAATGGGATGAGAATACACAGACATCATAACAGCAAAAATAAACCTATTGCAGTCTAAAAGACAACAGAGTGTAAAGATACTTTATTAGTTAAAGACGTAAACATCAACATTCCCAATCCACAGTCACATGACTGGTACTTATAGAATCCCTTTTTAGCGCCTTATATTTTTTAAAATTATTAAGCTTAAAGCTAACATTTTAATGTATGAGCTCATTATTTTAATATATTATATAATATATAGATAACACCACAAACGATGACTTAATAATGACATAACAGTTCGCTTATGGATATTTGGGAACACCCTGGCGCACTCTCTGAATGAACTGAGTGAATTCAAAAGAACCGATTCTTTCACGAGTCGGACATCGCTATTCGTCCGTTCTGTCACGAGCCTCGTCCGTGAACACCGACCTGGCGCGGCAGGCACGAAACCGACCACCTTACAAATTATATATATCTTTATTTTCACCTTAAAAGATATATCGGTCCGCCGAGAAACACCTTTGGTCTGGCCGTGTACGAGCGCTCTGGTCATCCGGGTGATGTATTTTAACGTTTGATAGCGCTAGCCAGCCAGCTAGCTGCTCAGCTAGCTCGCCGTGCCGTGACTCACAGTGAGCAGAAAGGAGAGATCAATTATTACTTAAAATATTTCTTCCCCCATCTAGTCGTAGCTAGTTGCATGTTTTGTATGATATCCAGTCGTCAGCAGTACTTTATATGGAAGCTGTCCACTGTAAAATTGCAGATACAAACCAAATGAGTCGCGTCGTCATTTGGGCCAAATTTGTGAACTGTTGGCTTTGAATGAATTTAAACACAAACGGTCGGAGCGTAGCCAGCTAGCTCTTCTGAATAAACGCATAAATCAACTCTTAAACACACCGTGGATTTTGACTTATGCCAGACTAGTTTACTGCCTTCTGGACAACACTGTTTGGTGGCTAACTCGCTAGCAAGTTGACTAGCTTACTAAACATCCATCAGAATCGCCGGAGTCGGTGTAGGTTAACATTAGCTTCTCGGCTAGCTTAGAGTTTGCTGGGCTGCGAAGAAAACGAGACGTATTTTTAAAGTGAGGTGTGCTTAAGCCATCACTCCTGTCATCTGTAAAAAAAAAAATTTCGTGTGAGACAGAAGGAGGGAGAAAACTGCAAAGATGCCGGCCGTGTCGAAAGGAGACGGAATGCGAGGATTAGCGGTGTTCATTTCGGACATAAGAAATTGTAAGTGGCTTTCTGTTATTGAGGTTCCGGTATAACGTTCATTTGATCCGTTTTTGACATGTGACTGGTTATATAGCCCGCCGGGATATGTGCGCTATAGCTCATGGGTGCTGTTATACTTGGTCTTTTAGCTGCTGAACCTGTCTGCATAATGAAAGCCGGTTTTGTTTAAAGTCAGCTCTCTGAAGCTGGTTGGGGAGGTATGGAGTAGGTCGTTGCCCCTTTGCATTGTGTTGAATGTACGTGATATGATATGAAAGACCCATGATCGGTGTGGCGTCATGTCTTCATGCTTTTTCGAGGCTAACAAAAGCATGTAGGCCGCTACGGAAAACCTGGTTTCTGCTTCTGAAGCACCAGATATACCCATCAAGTGGAGTTCATATCTTTCCTCACCAAAAGGAGCCAGTTTAACTGTTTGTACGATAAAAAGGTTATCAGGCTCTTACAAAGAGGTTGAGCGTTAAAGATGTGGATTCCCTTACTTTGTAGCTGTTATGGACATGTGCTAAATTATCACAGCTAATGTAATAATATTATAGTACATCAATTAAGATGCACTTTGTAGTTTATCTGTTGCTTAGTAAACTTAAGTGAGCCACATTTGACTTTACCCATTTGTAATATAATGTATGATTAGAAGAGGATGACGGAGGCAATTTATCAAAAATGGATTTGTGATTGTTGTTTTAGTTGCAGACATTTGTATTGGGTTGTAGAAATATATTCAGTGGATGCATCAGCGAGCACAGAAGGTAATTCGAACAGGTATTTGATCGTGCATTTATTGTAACCTGGAAGACTAGAACTACACTGGATTACTGTGCTACGTATAATACCTGTATTTATTTCGATGTATTCATAACTTGCAAAATTTCTTCGCAATACTGATTCAGTTGTATCCCTTATATATAAATTTTTAGAAACATACATGTTTAGGCATCTTTTTTTGACTGTTGTGTGCATAAAAGTATGTTTGACATCTATATCAAGTCAGAATTCCCACTCAGACTGGCAAAAGTGTCCTCTATATGCAGTTGTGCAGCAGGCAAGAGGTGTGGTGTCACAGCAAAGAGTGAAACAGGACAGGATGTGAGTGTTAAGGAGAGTGCTGTGTGTTTATGGGGCTTTGAGCAATCTGCAGCAGTAGCACAGTCACAGAGAGCACCAATTATTTATCTTGGAGCATTTTGCTTACAATGTAATTTGCCATCTTGTACAGTCTATTGGGGGTGAATTGTAATTATTTCTAAGATGGACAGTATTTATTGGTTAAAGGTTTTTGTACCTTATCAGCCTTTTCACAGAGCTTGCCCTAAGCTAATGTTTTTTATCCTTTCAGTCAAATAAGAGTGTGAAATATGCTTTTTTGAGGTCCTGACTGATGTATTATTATTATTATTATTATTATTATTATTATTATCATTAGTGCATACTACCTCCATTGAACACAACAGTGAATTTCATCTCAACAAGACTGGGAGTATCTCAGTAATTGTACGCCAGCCATTTGTGGTGTACGAGTTCCATACAGAATCTTTCTGGCACACAGATGAGTGTGATGCTTGGCCGGTGCATCTGTCATGTGCTGTCGGTTTCCCCACTGAGAAATGGTCTTGGAAACAAGGCTGTAACATTTAAATCGTACAACCAAAAACACTCTTTGGCTGACTATGAAGAGAATAAGTCACTGCATGTTTAAGCCACCAAAATTGCACTATATCGGATGAATATATTAAGTCAAGAGCTTACATTGCTTTAATATATTAACTGAAATATTAACCAATGAATGCTGCTGATGTGCTGTAAGTTTCAAAGTAGTTTGACACGGTCATTTATTTTCCACAATTGAATTACAATTTTAAGAATAAATACTGGAGATAGCTGTGAAATAATTTATAATGTAATCATATATTTTTTTTACTAACACCAGAAATGTTTAACAATTATTCTCTTATGACAATTATTTGAATTGGTTTGTAAATTTAGAAGTTTAGAAGTTTGTTTAATGGCTGTGATATTACCCAACCTGTGTATTGAAATTAGATACTTTAATGGTACTGACTGCATTGCTTCAGCACTGCTGAGTATTGGAAAAAATATCCTTCAGTACCAAATTTCAGTATCCAAGTTGTATCCACTGGATTGTCTGCCGCATTGCCTGAGAAGCATATTACTAGCATCTGCAGTCTGTTAAAAAATACAAATTGCAGCCCCACTACACAACTTTCAGTAAACAATGCAGTTTTTTTTATTAGCTTACAAAAAAACCCCAATAAACAATGTTTAAAAGAAAAGAAGATAATTAATGCTATGTTTGATGGTTTAATTTTGAACAAAAAGCAGATCTTATTTAGTTTTTGTAAAAAAATATTTTTCACTATGAATATAGATATGCTCAATGTTTTCCTGGTATTTAAACAACTAGTGATGGAAAGTTCAAATCAGTTTGCTGATCTGATTTATTTGAAACTGTGTAAATGAATCTCATGTGTGATTCTACTGATTCAGATTTGTTTCCAATTTGGAGTTCAAGGAATGAACTTAGGAGTAAATGAATCTGCATCATTAAAGTTTGAATGAAAGTTTGAAATGGTTGACATTTCTGCGTTCTCATATATTGAAAGTGTAGTGTGGTTTGTTGTTTTCTTTTTGAATGCAGCATGTATGGAGTACCCAGTACACTGTGCACATTACAGGTTATACTGTCCTGGTTTTCACCTCAAACCCCTAGAACATTTCTATTGCTCATCCCATCTTTTCTCTTAAGACTGTGTAGTGAGCTGTTGCGGTCATCATTGCACTATGATGGTCTCCTCAGAGTCTGTGGTTAATAGTTATCCCTCTTCATTTATAATTATACTATCAAACAACCAATATGCTTATACTATTCACAGTATTGGCTAATATTGCTGTTAGTCTGTAGTACTTAAGCTAAAGTCAAGTCAGATTCAACATTTAATCAACTTTATTTACAATATGTTGATGATCTTCAACATTCTTGCAGATCAGTGTCAATAGAGCATAGATTCTGCTGATATAAACCAGTACAATCTCGCTAGGAATGGGAATACAATATAATCTGTATTGTGTAGTGTTTGTGGTAGAGATTTACAAAAAACACTGAAAATTGAATTTTTCTGTTCAAGCTTTTTAAAATTACACCTCATTAACTAGCTCTTAATTCTCATAGAAGATGCATAGGATGTTTGTGTTTTGAAAAACATTTTTATAGTCAAAATAGTGTGGGGAAAGCTTATTGCATTGAAATCCATCAAGAGGTTAAATATTTTTGTTTTCCCAATTAAAATGTTATTGTTTTCCTGTAAGATTATGAAAGTTAAAGCAAGGTTTCTGTTATTCATTCTTTCCCCAGGCAAAAGTAAGGAGGCTGAGATCAAGCGCATCAACAAAGAGTTGGCCAATATCCGTTCAAAGTTTAAGGGGGACAAGGCTCTGGATGGTTACAGTAAGAAGAAATATGTGTGCAAACTCCTCTTCATCTTCCTCCTGGGCCACGACATCGACTTTGGCCACATGGAGGCAGTCAACCTGCTCAGTTCAAACAAGTACACTGAGAAACAGATTGTAAGTGGGATGAGCCTTCTTTTTTGAATGTGAAAGCACTGCAGTTTTTACTCTTTTATCTGTTCTGATCTGTGATGTAGGAACATTTGAATATTTTTTCTTTCCCCTGAACTGAAGAGAATCAGCAATGGTTGTATTTTACTGCTTTCAGTAGACAGCTTCTGTGATGCCCCATGCCATGTATATTCACCATGAACCCTAATTATCTCCTGCTGATTTTCCACCCACTATACAAGCCAGAGTCCCATCGTTCCTCTGCTCTTTTCTGGCTCACACACTCTGAGAGAAAGAGCGCAGAACGCAGGGAGTCCTGTGTAGCTACAAAGAGCAATGCACTTTACTGAGGTGTCGTTTAGTGCTTGAAATTGCATTTGAAAATTGCATGTTGTATTTGTCGAATGCATATTACATTTGCACTTTGTACTGAGGCATACATTTCATCCAGTGATGAGATTTACACAGTTTTATGACTGAAACTCTCTTACCTGTTTTCGTCTTAATGTATCGCTGAAGAATGTGGTAATGCCATCATGTTTGGGAAAGCACTTCCTGTGAAGTCATTGTTTGAGTACTGTATTTCCTGTGAGCCAGACCCAGCACAGTTAGCTTTGACTTCACATATGTACAGTTGAACAACACCATTGTCTCTTTATAAACATACATTCAGTTCAGCACTGTATGCAGCTTCACATTTTTCTGACAGCTTAGTTTATTATTATTATTTCGTTATAATGAAGAAAAATAGTTAAAATCTATTTTTTTTAACCCAATTTTTCCCCTACTGTGTGATAGTAGCCAATCAACCCACCGACTCGCTAGGACTCTCCTGATCATTTGTAACGTCCATGACTCTAGGAGGGGGAAGACTAGCACATGCCTCTTCCAATGCATATAAAGTCAGCCACCGACAATAATTGAACTGCTGCTGATAGATTGTTGCTGGGCAGCCAACATGTTCAAAGGAAAGCCCAGGATCCCCTGCTCTGATGGATTGGCCGGCAGATGCTTGAGCCAGTAAATATTACTTAGTAATGGGGAGAGAGTGCCATCTACCCGCTCAGAGAGAGCATGCCCAGTTTTGCTCACTTAGCCTCCAGCTGTCTATGGCAAACAGCATGAATGGAATTCAAACTCGCAATCCTCTGATCATGGTGTCAGCACCACTCGGGATAAAAAATATAACTTGTATTCAGTTATACAGCAACTGTATATTGAAATTTGTCCCAGGTTGAAAAATAATATTAATTGAATCTAGGGTAGTTCTGCTGCATACCTTATTTTTTTATTCGAGTGCCAAAACCTTTCATCTCATAGACCAGTAGATCTCTGTGAAGGTTTCCACGCTTGCCGTGTGGGAGAGTAAGCTAATTCAGATTAGTGTTTGATCTTGGACAGCTGGTGAGGTAGTCTCAGGTGAACTTGACGAATGCTTGCTTGATGCACTCTTCCCGTAAGCATATACAGATTCAGGTGCTTCTGTTTAATTTGCATATTGCTTAATCCTGGGGCACTGAAGTAAACATTCACTTACAAGAGCATCAAGTCTCAAGTTGTCTTATTGAGAAAAGGTAGCAGTAAATGTGTTGCTGTGTTTTTATCGGCTCAAATGTGCATGAATGAGATTCAGTATAATGTTGTTAATCTGATGTGCTTAAGCATCTAAAACTTTTTGTATGCAGTAGTGCAAACTAACATATTCATAGATTCTGTGATTAGAACCATGTACAGTGATGCTTGAAAGTTTGTGAACCGTTCCGAATTTTCTATAAATTTAGCATAAAACATCACCAGATCATCATAAGTCTAAAAGTAGAGAACCCAGACAAGTAAATGAGAAAAATATTGCTTTGACATTTATTTATTAAGGAAAACTGTCCAATATTACATGTCAGTGAGTGGCAAAAGTATGTGAACCTTAGTATGTGAATTAGCAGATCATTTGAAAGTGATATTTGAGTCCAGTGCATAGGTGCCATTTTATTTAAAGAATAGGGATCTAGCAAATTCTGATCATGGCACGAACAAAGGAGATTTGTGAGAACCTCAGAAGAATTATTATTATTGCCAAGACCAAGGCGTGTAATAGACTGCGAGGTCCACCATCAGGAGAATGCTGAACACCAGTGGTGTGAATGGCAGGGTTGCAAGGAGAACATTGCTGCTGTCCAGAAAGAACCTTTCTGTTCATCTCTAATTTGCTAAAAATCACTAGGAAGAAGGCTATTGGAACATTGTTTTGTCGATGGATGAGATCAACATAGGTGTTTTTGGTTTAATTGAGAAGCGTTATTTTTGGAGAAGGGAAAACATTGCATTCCTACATAAAAACCTCATCCTCATGGTGGTTTCATGGTTTTGGCTTGTTTTGTTGCATCTGGGCCAAGATGCCTTGCCATCATTTTTCTGAGACATTCTGAGTTACAGGTGCTGGTCATAAAATTAGAATATCATGGAAAAAGTTGATTTATTTCAGTAATTCCATTCAAAAAGTGAAACTTATATATTTATTCATTACACACAGACTGATATATTTCAAATGTTTATTTTTAATTTTGATTATAACTACAACTAATGAAAATCCCAAATTCATTATCTCAGAAAATTAGAACATTACTTAAGACCAATACAAAAAAGGATTTTTAGAAATGTTGGTCAACTGAAATTTATGAACATGATATGTATGAGCATGTACAGCACTAAATATTGAGTTGGGGCTCCTTTCACCTGGATTACTGCAACAATGCGGTGTGGCATTGAGTCTGTACCAGTCTGTGGCACTGCTCAGGTGTTATGAGAGCACAGGTTGCTCTGATAGAGGCCGTCAGCTCTTCTGAATTGATGGGTCTGGCATATTGCATCTTCCTCTTCACAATAACCTATAGATTTTCTATGCCTATGTGCGTTTGCTGGCCAATTAAGAACAGGGATACCAATGTCCTTAAACCAGATACTGGTAACTTTGGCACTGTGCAGGTGTGCACCTATATATCAGCAATTCACAAGAAAAATGTCAGGAGATCTGTCTGTAAGCTCAATCTCAAGGAAACATGGGTCATGCAGTAAGACAACTAAGCACACAAGTTGTTCTACCAAGGAATGCTTAAAGAAGAATAAAGTTAATGTTTTGGAATGGCCAAGTCAAAGTCCTGACCTTAATCCTTTAGAAATGTTTTAGACGGATCTGAAGCAGGCCATTCATGGATTCCCCCAAGTCGATGTGCAGGACTGATCAACACTTAACAGAGATGATTAGTTAAATCAGCTTAAATCAAAGTTTCACACATTTTTGCCACTGCCAGACATTAATTTTTAATAATTTTTTTCAGTAAATTAATGACCATTATATTTTTGCCTAATTTGTCCCAATTTAAGACGTGTGAGACAGTCTGATAAGGTTTTAGGTCAAATTTATGCCGAAATTTAAAACATTTGAAAGGGTTCACAAGCTTTCAAGCACCACTATATATGGTGTAAAAGCTATGAGGACATGTTTTGAGAATCAAAACCATTTATTGTATGCTGTGTGGTACTATGAGGTTTGCTTTAACCAGTTGCTTTATTAGTAAACTTTCAATAGTTTACTTTCAATAGTTTTTGCTGTGTTCAGAAGAGATTTTCTGCATCTGTTCATTATTGTACTAGTCAGACGAAGTTCAGCAGTGATAAGTTTTCTTTGGGTTAATTAAGATTGGTCTTGCAAATTAAATTGGCTAACTGCTTTAGCAGTTAGTCAGTGATGCTTTAACTGGCTTGTAGGGTAAAACGCTTACAGATAATTGTTAAACATTGTAATTAAACAAGTTGGTGCAGCTAAAAACAGGCTTGATTGATTCATCCAGTTAATGAATGGCTCTCCTTCACATTCATTTTGCATTATTATTTCCTCTACTTGTTCTTGTAGAATGGGAAATCATTGAGGCCACTCTGAGGGTTTCCAGAGTCCAGTCCTTGATAGTTTTTTTTTTTTTTAATTCCAATCCCCTCTGTGTCCAGTCCTTTATGCCCTCAATACATGCACTGTTTTGAGAGCTGTTTTAGAGTAAATGTACTGATGCTTGAAGTGGTGCATAGATAACCAAATTGTTTTCTGCTGTAATACTCCATGTAGTGCTTTGGCAAGTGTCCAGATGCAACTCAAAGAAGAAATGCATCTTTAATTTTAACATAAAGCAGAATTAGGGACCTTCAGGCCTGGCAGGACACATTCCTGCATATTTTATTTAATTAATTAATTTATTTATTTATTTATTATTATTTTTTTAACCAGATTTTCTCCCCAATGTGTCTGGTAGCCAGTCTACCTGCCTATTCATTGACTCTCCCTATTACTTGTAATGTCCCAGACCAAAGAGAGTGCTGACTAACACAGGCCTACTCAGATGAATGTGAAGTCAAGCCACTGCCTCTTTTTGAATTGCTGCCAATTCATTGCCGCCTGGTAGCCAGCATGCTTGGAGGAAAGCTCAGGAACCTCATTTCTGATGGATCGCCTGGCAGACACCTGAGCCAGCCGACATTATTTAGCAGTGCTGGGGAGAGAGTGCCATCTTATCCTCCTCTCAGTCCATGGATGCTGAGGACAGATCATAGTGACAGCGTCTTAGTCCGCTGCGCTACCCTGGGCCCCTAATATTCCTTTTCAAGCATACCCGATTCATTTCGGCTTGTAATGACCAAATTTAGTTGTCAGAGAAGAGAAATTGTCGCATTTTGACCAAGCATTTTGCGCCAGTAGTGTCAGCAGCCAAGGAGTCTCCTTGGACTGTGATGATTCACTTGCTGAATCTCTGAAGTTGTGAGTTTCCTCAGATTCTGCTCGCTTATCAGAAATATTCAGGTACTTTTGCATGAGCCTTTAATTTGAAAGGATTGTCAACCAAGCTGGATTTCAAGCCAAAAAATGTTTCCTGATTCTTTGCAGCTAAAAATTTACATTTTTGGGGACAATCGCAAGTGTGTCTCAGTGTGTATTTTGTCAGTCTCTGACTCTGAGTATGTTAACTCCCAAATGTTAACTCATCCTCTTCATAGTCTTTTTCCATTATACTGATCTGGTTGTATTCCATCTAAATGTATAGGCTACAGCACAGCAAATACACATTAGCCATTGTTATCAGTAAGCTGCTTGGGCTCAGGCTGTGTGGTCTTCAGAAGCTCCATAGCAAGCAAATGGCTGCATTCCCACGCCTGCTAATTGGAACCTGTGCAAGCAGTGGTATCAGGAATCACTGTGGATTTGTTTCACATTTATTTAGTTCTTGGCAATGTTGACAGATTGCTATTTCCCTATAAGAGCAAACAGGTAGTCAGGCCAAGGGTTCATTAGCCTGCAGTACATTTGTAGCAGTGCTTTGAAGTCTTTAGCTGATCAAATTTTAGAGTACATATTTATGCCATTTGCTAAAAACCTGTTGATGAATATTTACGTTTTTAAACATTGAAAATTGTTTGTACAAAAAGGCTATTGATTGCATTAATACCAGTCGAGTCTGGTTGTAAAATTTAACTTAAACCACCATCAAGACAGCAAAAGGAAAGAGAGAAACAGTGTAAGGAAAAACAAGAGGCACAACGAAGGGGGTTGGAAGGGGGTGAAAAAGGATAAAGAAAGCATGACTGAGTAGGATTTTGAAAGAAAGCGGTGCGGAATGAAAGGACTATGCAATGGGTTGCAGTGCCTTGAGCAGTGTATGAGACACGCATTTGCTCAGCAGAGAGAACAGCACTTTCCCGTGCTTCAGTACTTAGTGTTGTCTGAGCAGTTGGGCCTGCTGTGTCTCAGTCTGTGTGAATATTGCATTTCTGCTTTGCTGCAGTTTTCTTTTACTTCAACTCAGAGTTCAGCCACTATACAAGCCTCTCAAAGATCACATGATGAAAGATTCTACGTCACAATGTTACAGCTTGTCTGTATAATTGGAACGAATCTTCATGTAGGATGCCCTTTTTTAATTTTTTTGTTGGCCATTTTTCTATTTGTCTACAATACTAATGACGATGCTTATTATTAGTGCTTTTTTTTTATTATTTTTTTTTTTTTAGCAAATTTTGCTGGCTAAATTATAGGCTGAGATATTAGGCAAGCGTGTGTGCATATATGAACTTTGCTACTAAATGATGGGACTAGAAACTCATTACACTTATTAAGATGTAAATCTTACTGATTTAATACAACCCATGCTAAAAGAATTAGGAGAAAGAAATGGAAGACATTATCATGACTAATAATTGCTCTCCAATGAAGCAAAACAAACATAGGATGACTCTGATGAATGTCAGAGAAATGTCTAACAAAACCTGCACCTACGTAATTCATGTCCTGAAACCAGATTTTAGGATAATGACAAACTTGGCTTAACTCAAATGGACCAGCTTCTCTGATTGGAACTCCACTACATTATGATTTTATCCATACTGTATTGGAAATCAAAAAGGGAGACGGTTTACCTTTTTTAACCCTTAAGAGCCCATGGTGACATAATTGTCACAAACGCTTCACGAGGTCTTTTTTTATTATTATTTTTTTATATATCTATTTGCCATAAGTGCCCAAACATTACAGTTCTTTATAAGAACACGTAAAATTAAAAATAAAAATCAGAAATCTATTCCATGTGGTGCACTTAGTCAATTTTTATTCTTAGTAACCATGCTCTCAGGAAAACTGGGTCTGGGTTCTTATGGGTTAAACATATTTAAACCCTAAAAACATTTATTTTGGAAATGTTTGCTCTCTTGTTTATATAGTAATTCTGCTTACCCTTTCAGGCATGCACATCACTTCAAAATCCTAGAGTTACTGATATGAACAAATTACAAAACATTGAACAAAAACACCTTCTAAACAGATTTAATTAAAACTTAAAGAGTGGAGAAGCAGCTTTGTGCTAAAAGTCTGGAAGACACTGCAAATGAATGTTATGTTAGACTCCTTCTGTCTTTTTTTTTTTAAAGTGAAAAACATACTTTAAAACGTTTTGTTTAATTATTTCAATCTTATTTATTCTACTTGTCAATTTGATTATTTTTTAAATTATTTTATTATTAATTTTTTTTATCCATTTTATTAATTCTACTAATCCTGTGATTATCTATTTTGTCTGTTGTATAGCACTTTCAGCTGTATAAATGTCAAGAAAGTGTTATGAATATTGTAATAAATTATTTATATAAGTATGAAGCAGGCCATTCTCTTTTTCTCTTTTTCTAAGTTTGTTTATTTTCTTTATCCCTTAGGGATATCTGTTTATCTCTGTGCTGGTGAACAGCAACAGTGAGCTGATCAGGCTGATCAATAACGCCATAAAGAATGACCTGTCCAGCAGGAACCCCACCTTCATGTGTCTGGCCTTGCACTGCATCGCTAATGTGGGCAGCAGGGAGATGGCTGAGGCCTTTGCAGGAGAGATCCCTCGCATCCTGGTTGCAGGGTAAGAATGATAGCAGGCAGTTATATAGAGGAGGGCAGGATGAATGGGAAAACGAAGGGTGGGTAAAACATTGTACAGAGTGGGATGGACTGTGGTGAAAAGAATAGCTACAAAATTTTTGTAGTTTTAATTGTTGTGCAAGAGATGAAAAGACATACATTGAGTGAAATGGGGAAATAGATTAAATCTCTTCAATCTGTAAGAAAGGGGGCACTGATTTGTTGAGCTAAACAATAATTCTGAGAATTTAATACAGCTTAAAATCTTCTTGTATGAAAGACTTGTCTGTTTTAACTCTTGTGTATTTGGGTTTTGCAGGGACACAATGGACAGTGTGAAACAGTCTGCTGCTCTGTGTCTGCTGCGCCTCTACAAGACCTCTCCGGATCTGGTGCTGATGGGAGAGTGGACCTCTAGAGTGGTACACCTGCTCAACGATCAGCACATGGTGGGTTTCTTGTTCAACCAGATAAAGAAATTAAACTTGTCCAACATAAAAGGTCAGGGGTACTTCTGTTGGGCATAGATAACTTTTGGTTGAAGGGATTTTAAGGATGCTTTCTACTTTTGTGTTTTAATTTGTTCTTCACCACATCTGCCTTTGTCTCCTTCCTGATTATCCTTTTGATCTATTTTAGGGTGTTGTCACTGCTGCCATTTCCCTCATCACCTGCCTCAGCCAGAAGAACCCAGACGAGTTCAAAACCTGTGTGTCACTTGCCGTTTCTCGCCTCAGTAGGGTGTGTCTCCCTTTCTTGTAACATTTACCTGCTGTAGTTTGTTTGTGCTCAACTGGTGTGACGTTTCATGTTAAACAAAGGTGTGCTCGTTTCTTGTTCAGATTGTGTCATCAGCATCCACTGACCTTCAAGACTACACCTATTATTTTGTCCCCGCACCCTGGCTATCATGCAAGCTTCTCCGTCTCCTGCAGTGCTACCCTCCTCCTGAGGATGGGGCTGTCAAGGGCCGATTGGTGGAGTGTCTGGAGACCATTCTTAACAAAGCCCAAGAGCCTCCTAAGTCTAAGAAGGTCCAGCACTCAAACGCCAAGAATGCCATTCTTTTTGAAGCCATTGCCCTTATCATTCATTATGACAGGTACATAACTGGATGACCTTTTCTGTTTACATTTTGCACTTATGTAGAGCAAAGCACTTTTTTCCTGGAATCATCTCAGGTTTTTTTTTTTAATCAATTGCTGTTCCTTGTGTTTTGCTTTAATATTTTTATCTTATTGAAGTTTGAAATGCTTTAGACTCATCCCAAATGTGGTAATTTTTATTTTTGTTTAATATTTTTTGTTAGCTGATTTTGTCGTGTCAGATTTTCTGTGTATGGCTAATGGCTGTGCTCTATGTATGCCCAGTGAACCCAATCTTCTTGTGCGGGCATGCAACCAGCTGGGTCAGTTCCTGCAGCACAGAGAGACCAACCTGCGATACCTGGCCCTAGAGAGTATGTGCACTCTTGCCAGCTCGGAGTTCTCCCATGAAGCTGTCAAAACGCACATTGAGACGGTTATTAATGCACTCAAGGTGAGGATCTCCTTACACATTCACAATGTCTGTGAATGTGCACACATATAAGCTAGGAGTATTGTACTCCAGTGTGTGTGTGGGTTTTATTCATTTATTTATTTTAATTTCTTTCTTTAACATGCATATCAAATTCTTATTGTACATGTATTGGCATTGTAAATCCATCTGTCACACTGTCTTTTGAAGGCATATTCAGTGTGGTGATTAAAAAAAGCCTTTACATATTCCCTTGAAATCAAAACATTAGTACATTAGAGGCTGTTACTTGTAGTGTTATATAGAAGTATCAGTTCTGAGTTATATTACTAATTTTACATATTTTTTAAATCATATTTTCTGTACTTATTGCTTTCCTGTGTCCCTCTCTTTCCTCTTTCTTAGACTGAGAGAGATGTCAGTGTCCGTCAAAGAGCGGCTGACCTGCTATATGCCATGTGTGACCGCAGCAACGCTAAGCAGATTGTTGCGGAGATGCTGAGTTACCTAGAGACAGCGGACTACTCAATCAGAGAGGAGATGGTGTGTAGATTTGTGTCCCCTTACTCCTTCTGTCCACTGTCTGTGTTTAACTTATTTTTTTATTAAAATTGCTGAATGATTCAAAATGAGCCGAAAATTACATACTCTACTTCAAAAGAATAAATACACAGCTAACCATGTCCCATGTAATTTATTTATAATGATTATATTCTTATTTATCTTATGATGAATCATGCATTTTGTACTGCACATACTAATATCCATCAGTATGCATATGCTCTCTCTCCAGTATTGTTCATAGTTCCCTTCTTTGGTACAGGTGTTAAAGGTAGCCATCCTAGCGGAGAAGTATGCAGTGGATTATTCGTGGTATGTGGACACTATCCTGAATCTGATTCGCATCGCTGGAGACTATGTCAGTGAAGAAGTGTGGTACCGTGTCATCCAAATTGTCATCAACAGGGATGATGTGCAGGGTTATGCTGCCAAGACAGTCTTTGAGGTACAAACACATGCTACTTTTCTGCTCCATGCTACTGTTTTGTCACCAGTCATAGAGCTGGTAACTTATAATTTGGTGTGGGGCAGCCATGGCCTGGTGGTTGGGGATCTGGTCTTGTGACCTGAAGGTCACTGGTTTGATCCCTGGGCATGTCATGACTGAAGTGCCCTTGAGCAAGACCCCTAACCCCCAACTTTAAGTCCCTCTGAATAAGAGCATCTGCTAAATGCCTCAAATGTAAATGTAGTTATTGTACGTGGTCGTCATATGTCCATCTCTGGTTTGGAATGAACTTGACCTGGGATGTACACATGCTATGTGACTGGGTTTGCTGCACATATAAATAAGGGAGTTTCTAGCTACTGTAGTTAACCTCTGTAATGAACACAGAAGCAACAAAAAGTGTCAGGAACTGGGTGAACACTCGAGCCAAGGGTGTTTATTGCCACTGTTGGGTACTGTAGGTAAATCCATTGTTTCAGTTTGGATCTTCAGAAGCTATTGTAAAATAGTCATGGCCGAAAGTGTTGGCACCCTGAATTTTTTCCAGAAAATGAAGTATTTCTCCCAGAAAATTATTGCAATTACACGTTTTGTTATACACATGTTTATTTCCTTTGTGTGTATTGGAACAACACAAAAAACAGAGGGGAAAAAAGGCAAATTTTACACAATTTCACACACAACTCCAAAAATGAGCCGGACAAAATTATTGGCACCCTCAACTTAATATTTGGTTGCACACCCTTTGGAAAAGTGTGCTTTTTGAAGTATGTTTGGGTTCATTGTCCTGCTGGAAGACCCATGACCTAGGACACAAACCAAGCTTTCTGACACTTGGCCCTACATTGCGACCCAAAATCCTTTGGTAATCTTCAGATTTCATGATGCTTTGCACACAGTCAAGGCACCCAGTTTCAGAGCAGCAAAACAACCCCAAAACATCTTTGAACCTCCACCATATTTGACTGTAGGTACTGTGTTCTTTTCTTTGTAGGCCTTATTCCGTTTTCGGTAAACAGTAGAATTATGTGCTTTACCAAAATGCTCTATCTTGGTCTCATCTGTCCACAAGATGTTTTCCCAGAAGGATTTTGGCTTACTTACATACATTTTGACAAACTGCAGTCTAGCTTTTTTATGTCTCTGTGTCAGCAGTGGGATCCTCCTTGGTCTCCTGCCATAGCGTTTCATTTCATTCAAATGTCGACGGATAGTTCGAGCTGACACTGATGCACCCTGCACCTGCAGGACAGCTTGAATTTCTTTGGAACATTATTGGGGCTGCTTATCCACCATCCGGACTATCCTGCGTTGCAACCTTTTATAAATTTTTCTCCTCCGTCCACGTCCAGGGCGATTAGCTACAGTGCCATGGGTTGTAAACTTCTTGATTATGTTGCGCACGGTGGACAAAGGAACATCAAGATCTCTGGAGATGGACTTGTAACCTTGAGATTGTTGATATTTTTCCACAATTTTGGTTCTCAAGTCCTCAGACAGTTCTCCTCTTTCTGTTCTCCATGCTTAGTGTGGCACACACAGACACACACTACAAATATTGAGTCAACATCTCTCATTTTTATCTGGTTTCAGGTGTGATTTTTAAATTGCCCACACCTGTTACTTATCACAGGTGAGTTTGAATGAGCATAACATGCTTGAAACAAAGTTATTTACCCTCAATTTTAAAATTTTGTCCGGCCCATTTTTGGAGTTTTATGTGAAATTGTTAAATTTGCCTTTTTTTCCCTGTTTTTTGTGTTGTTCCAATACACACAAAGGAAATAAACATGTGTATAACAAAACCTGTGTTAATTGCAATAATTTTCTGTGAGAAATACTTCATTTTCTGGAAAAAATTCAGGGGTGCCAACACTTTCGGCCATGACTGTATGTGATATGCAATTGCTTCTGACCAACTTGCAACATCTGAATCCTGTTTTTTAAACAATTTGTTGCTGTTTTATTGAGAACTTGCAGAACAGAATGATTTTTTAAGGAGAAATGCATTGCTATAGATTGGGCTGCTAGCTTGCGTTAGCTTAATCCAATGTCACCCAGTTTCTTGAGCTAAAGGCTAAAAACAGCCCCAGGCTAGCCCTATATTTCCTGCTACTTCCACTTTAGAATGAGTCCCTGCACTTAGTGTCATGCCAAAAACCGTTCCATGTGATGGAATTGCAGTAATGCACAGCTTCTTGTGACTTAATGCTTTATTTTTTCATGTGGGGCAAAAGTAGAGCAAATCGTCTAAAACAAGCTGGAATTTGAACAGTGAAGAGTTGATATGCTCAGTAATGTGCTTCGAATGACGTACACAAATTGAAATGAATAAATATTTACTAGCTAAACCCTATTGTTTCCTAACTAAAAGTAACAGCCACCAAACTGCAAGTACTTTAGGCAGGGCAGATCCCCAGACTAATTCATAGTTGCACTGACCCATAAAAGACATGTCTTTTTATTAATTTCTTGTTTCTCCTATAGACTTCTATTAGTTTTCAACACCACCTAGTCACCAACACCACTTGCCAACTTCAGCAACAATTTAACAACCAACTGGAATACCATTACAACCACTTGATGGAAATGCAATCATCTAGTATTTAATAGTTGCTAATTTTAATCCTTAATTCCAGGCTCTGCAGGCTCCGGCTTGTCATGAGAATATGGTGAAAGTTGGAGGTTACATCCTGGGTGAATTTGGTAACCTTATTGCTGGTGACCCTCGCTCAAGGTGAGTGTGTGGGTTTTTTTTTTTTTTTCGTCCATGATTATTCTGATTTTAAATTGTCTTTTGTGAGTGTCATTATGCATTGATGTCGACTTTCTTCCTCTGTCTTTCTCTTTCACTCACTCTAGTCCACTGGTTCAGTTTAACCTCCTGCACTCTAAGTTCCACCTGTGTTCCGTGCCCACACGTGCTCTGCTTCTCTCTGCCTACATAAAGTTCATTAATCTGTTCCCGGAGACCAAAACCACTATCCAGGAGGTGCTGCGTTGTGACAGTCAGATCAGAAACAGTGATGTGGAGCTCCAGCAAAGAGCTGTGGAATACCTCAAACTGTCCTCCATCGCCAGCACTGATGTACTGGTGAGAATACACAAATGCTTTAGGCTACATGATATGAAAGTTGCATATCTCTGAAGTAATTAACACTGAATGTCTGTCTCTTATGAAATTATAAGTGTAAATAGTAGGTTTGTTAAAACTGGTTCATCGATGCATCAATATAAAGTCAATTATACTAATGTTCAGTAAACTATGCACTCATCAAAAATGCATTTCACAAAAATGCATCATACATGAGCCTTAAAAAGTACGCATAAATGCCCTGACAGTGAATCACTGTGCAGTCAGACATTTTACAACTACAATGAATATGTGCATGCAGGCTACAGTCCTGGAGGAGATGCCTCCATTCCCTGAGAGGGAGTCATCAATCCTGGCCAAACTGAAGAAGAAGAAAGGCCCTGGTGCAGTGTCTGGTAATGAACTGGAGGAGGGCAAGAGAGAGGGAGGGGAACTGAATGGAGCAGGAGAACGACCTGGAGAGAGTTCGGCCATCGGAGCATCAAATGCTGTGAGACTCCACATACATTCACACACTAGGAATGAAAATTAAGCAGAGACCTTCACAATATCACATGACCATTTTGCTTTGTTTGCACTTCAGTGGGAAATGAGTCAGCACAAAATAGAACCTTCCTCAAAAGGGAAATACTTTCCCAATTATTCTCACTCTTGCACACATCCATCTGCCTATGAACTTAACAGTGTCCATGAACTTAACACATTTATGTTGTTCTCACAGTATTTAGAGACTTTGCTTTGTTACTTCCTCTTGCTAAGTAATGAAATTCCTGATATTAAGTGTGTGTATATAAGGGATTAGTTTATAGCTCATTCAAACTAGCTGTGTCCTGAGTGATCTAGAGCTTTGATCTTAGTGACCACAATCTTCTCCAGATTAATTTTAAACAATGATTTAACAAATGTGGAGCTGTAAGCTGCCAAGTCACACCAGTATACCATATTGTGAAACATTAATTTTGCTATTTTCTCTCTCTCACTCTCAGTCCACTCCCTCTCCATCAGCTGACCTTCTCGGTCTCCGTTCAGCTGCTCCTGTCAGCACTGCTCAGCCCAGTGCAGGCAGTCTACTTGTTGACGTCTTCTCGGAGGCAGGGCCAGCCGCTCCTGCCACTGGTGTAAATGACGATGGCTTCCTGAGGTAAACGAGGGATCATTAATTTAACTCTATTAACATCTGCCTGCTTCCTGGACTAATTAAGACAGAGTGTTATTCAAACTAATTGTGAAAAAGTTGTGCTGCTCAGAAGTTGTAGCTTGTCTTGTCAAGCTTTCTGCTCTTGTTGGTTCACTTTTCTATCACATGTTCTTTTTGTTTTCCTCTGGGTGTTTGTGTAATCTTGTCTCCTTTATCTTACTGTGTTTGTGACTGTCTTTTCTTTTTCTTGCTTTCTCTATTTCTCTCCCTCCCTTTCCATGTCTTTTTGTCTGTGTGTGTGTGTATGTGCGCATATTTGTGTGTGTGTGTGTGTGTGTGTGTGTGTGCGCGTGTGTCTTTTGTTCTTGTTTGTCATTGGACGATGGCAGAGATCTGGAACCTCCCACTGAGAGCTCTGACTCCTTATTGGCTGAGGGTCCTGGTGACTCGGAGTAAGAGGCCGGTGGTTGGCTACTGTGTCAATGTGCAAAAAAAAGGAAGAAAAAAAAGACAATTGTGTCATGTACAAGCACTGCAAACACTTATATTTAGACAGAAATTGTATATAAGTTGCTATTAAAGGGCCCATATCATGGAAAAATGAATGTTGGATAAAGTAGAAATAGTTCAAACATCAAAATATAGCATTCATTCCCAGTCCGTAAAGTCTGTATAAGCAAACTGTGCAGAATAAAAAAGTCAGTTTGAGTGAGACTTTTGAATTGAGATGTTTTATCCACACCCAGGACTGTTCTGGGGGAGGGGCTCATCATTGCTTGTTTGCTTTCATTCGTAATTTGTCTAACCATGGATTAAATATGGAATTCCATAAATCACTTTTCTAGTGAGCTTATTACAGTTACCTTGATCAAGACCCATGAAAATGACAGAGAGGCCTGATGTTTTTAGTTGGACAGTTCATTCACTGTTGAAGTGACGTTTTTGAGATGAAGCAGACATATTTGAAAGTCAAAATAGTCAAAGCGATCATGTTACACAGCTCTTAATGAATCTACTGTGCAACCCCCCAAAAAAACAGCTCAACGCTGCACTTGAAGCAAGCTTCAGACCACCAAGTTCAGGAGAACCAGAGATTGGTTCTCTGAACCTCTTCTGGGCTCAAAAATAGCTTTCACATCTGACCAAAAATACCAAAAACTCCCAAACTGGGTGGTCCAGGGGAAAAAGACTCTAGGGAATACACCCAGAGGCATATAACCAGTCATGGGTCATTTACATTTACAATATCCTGCTAAATTCTAAAGGATACACAAAGTGTAAAATGGTCATGTAAAAGTCACCTGTGAACCTTTTGGTATGTAAACCTATACAGATATCAAAAGTGAAAGCTAGAAGATCCAGCAAAATGTTGGATATGGACCCTTTAATATAGCAGTCGTTTATTTTTTAATTAACTAGTGGCTTTATGTTTTGTTTTGTGTTGTATTTGTGCTGAATTGTATATCTGAAATACTGTGGTTGTGCTGTGCTGTGGTGTTGTTAAAGTCTATCTTTGCTGTATAAACTGAGCTGGGATTTTAATTGCTAGCACTAACTTTTCTGCTTTCTGTTTTCCCCTCCCTCCACTATCTCTTGCATCATTGCTTTGGCTGTTCTTTGGCTGCTACTTTTCTCTCTCTCACTGTCTTCCCTCTTTTGATTCTTTCCCATAACCTGCACCCAACTCTGAACTGTTCACCGTTCTCTCTCCTCTGCGGGTTTCCTCCATTTCTCCCTCACTTTTGCACTCTCAGCTCTGCTCCTCCCTCTGTGGTGTCTGAAGATCCTGCTCCTCCTCTGCCTGAGTCAGATGAACTGCTTAACAAGTAAGAGCCCCATCCTGCCTATCTCAACGTTTTCTTCAAATTTGAGCTTGTGGATAAGAATGGCTTAGTTTTTAAAATGTTTTTTTAATGTGTCCGTTGATGACGGTGTGTTACTTTATGATCATTTTTTTAACTAAAAGGCAACCCATCCCCCCATTTTCTAAAAAATGGTTAATAAGTAATATAGCATCAGAAACTTTTGAACTACAAAGCTTAAGCTAAGTTGCAGGTTAAGTGGAAGGTAGCATTAACCTCATTGAAATTGTCTTGTTACACTTCAGAAAGTTTTAAGCTGCACATTTTATATTATTGGGGTACATTTACAGCACCGACTAATTGAAATTGGCCACTTATACAGTTAAAATACATTAAATTAGCCCCTCTACTTTACATCAACTCCCTCATTCTGTTTGGTGTCTCTTTTTGTTCTGCAGGTTTGTGTGTAAGAATAATGGAGTTTTGTTTGAGAATCAGCTGCTTCAAATTGGCATCAAGTCTGAGTATCGCCAGAATCTCGGTAGGTTACTGAATCAGTTGTACTGTTGATCATTATGGCATGGTTGTTTTTTATACAATCCTAAAAAAGAACAAAAATTGCATAGTAATGAGGTAAAAATAACTACATAATGGCGTGATGTCAACAGATGAATTGTGATTTGGTACAAAAACAGTATCCACGAAAGGTTGAGTCTTTGAGGAGCCAAGATGGGCACTTTGTCAACAAATGCACAAGTCAGTTATTGAAATGTTTAAAAGCAGTATTACTCAAATAAAGATGAGAAGCGATTTGCATATTTGTACCTCTACAGTACATATCAATAAACAGTTCAGGGAATCTGGAGGAATTCCAGTGTGTAAATGGCATGGGTGCAAGCTGAAGCTGAACACTGGTGATCTCCAGTGCCTCAGATGGTACTGCATCAATAAACAAATTCATTAATGGCTGATATAGCACATGGGCAAAGGATTACTTTCACAAATCTTTGTCAAGCCCTACAACACAGAGTTCCATTTTAAAATGCCACTTAAAGAAGTCTTATGTTAATTATGTCCAGGAGTGGTGTTGACTTCTCTGGGCTCAGAGGCATCTGGGATTAGGCTTGGGCGGTATAAAGGTGTTTTGTTATACCGCGGTATTTAAATATGGTGACGGTATCTAAAAATTATGATGTTATTAGTCACATGAAGTAATGCAGCAAATTTCAAAAAGAAGTCTATTAAAACTGGGACTTAAACGTGTTTCACACGTCAGCAAAACACAGCGCCAGTTTCACAGAAGCACACACACACTTTATACTTTTATTTCAAAACTAAACAAGTAATTGTTTATTTCGGTCTCTGGGAAAGTTATTGTTACATGCGTCAGGGTAGCGAGGCTGCTTCCCCTTTCCCCACATGGTTATCTCCCTTTGAGCTGTGGATTGGCTGTTCCCCTCTTTATGTGGACTACTCTGAGATGGGCCGTGGTTTTGGTTTTAAAGCCATGCAGCAGAGAGAGTTAGAGGAGAAGAGCAACACAGAAAGGACAGACACGCGCACAGAGCACCAGCAGGTGCACGCTCGTTTTTTTTTAGCTCTCTCTCCTCAACGCCACTACCAGAGACACTACAAAGACTGGTAACATTCAGAACCGTGTTGCCACACAATGACTGTGAAACAATCTGCTTGAGAAAGGCTCTTTAGCTTAGCCAGGCTAAGGACTGGGGGGCGAAGGGGGCACTCGACTGCAGCAGCAGTAGCCGCCGCCGAAGGGGGCACTCGACTGCAGCAGCAGTAGCCGCCGCCGCCGATAATACCGCATACCGCGGTATTTTCTCAAGCTCATACCAAGGTATGAAAAACACTAATACCGCCCAACCCTATCTGGGATTGTCCGTCATGCAGTGGAAACGTGTATTGTGGTCACACAAATCTGAATTTCAGATCTTTATGGGAAGAAATCAACACTGTGTGCTTCAAGCCAAAAGATGAGAAGGGTCTGACATGGTATTGGAGTTGTTGGTCATTTACTTTTTAGAGGATTTTAGAGGAACGTATACTGCCTTCGAGATGACACATTTTGCATAGACATTCATGCATTTTTCAATAAGCTGCAAGCAAACCCACATGCTATACACATTGCAGAGGCATGACTGAAAGAGGAGGGTACAGGTACTGGACTGACCTGCACCTGAAATGCTTAATTGCTTTATATCTTCTGTGCTTAAATGTATTTTAAGCATTGTTGAAAGGAATGGCAACATTTCAAACTAGTAAATGCTTTACTGTTTTTAAATGTGTTACAAGCCTGAAATGCCTGTAGTGGATGTATATTAACAAATGAAATTAAGTTGACCAGACAAAATATGAAGTATCCAGGACTTATACTGTCTATGGTAAAATAAAGGTCAAAATAAAGGTCCCAACTCTCTTATTTAGGGATGTATATAAACTTTCCAACAGAAGTTAAATGCTGTTATTACTGCTAATGTGCAGATTTAATCCATGTTTGTCTCTCAGGGCGGATGTATCTGTTCTATGGCAATAAGACATCAGTGCAATTTGTTAGCTTCACTACAACAGTCAGCTGCCCAGGAGAACTTCAGTCTCATATCCTTTACTGATATTTTATTGATTTTTTGGACCTCCTTCCTTATCTGCATCTCTTCTGTTGGAGAGGAAGGCACTGCATAATCAACATTGGAGATTATTTTTTTTCCCTCTCTCTCTGTCCGTCTCCCTGTCTCTGTCCGTCTCCCTGTCTCTGTCCGTCTCCCTGTCTCTGTTTCTCTCTGTCTCATAATTTAATATGCACAAAAATGAAACCATAGTTTTAAACAGTGCTTCACTGACTGATATGAGTCACTTCCCATTTGCCAAATATCTTAAACTCAACAGCAGAAACTTTGATTTTCTGCCTTTTTTTTTTTTTTTTTTTTTTTTTTTTTTTTTTTTTTTTTTTTGCAATAAAGTGTCGAATAATGTGATGGAACTTCCAATAGTTTCTTTGTTTTAAATTTGCACATGTAATTTTAACCTGACTGGGAAGTCAGAATCAGGGTTGTCATCCAGCCATTAGTGAAGTAGTGTATGGGTTGCTGTGTATTTGTATGTATGCTCCCTGATTTCATTCCTTGACTGAAGCCACAGCTGAATGTTCAGTTGAAACCTGTGGACCCCCTGGTGGAAGGGGGTGCTCAAGTGCAGCAGGTCATCAACATTGAGTGTCTGACTGACTTTTCAGAGGCACCACTTCTCAACATCAAGTTCAGGTAATACATATGCACATTGCAGGGAACTGTACCGGTGCCGAATTGAGTGGTGGTACCCGAGTTAGTGATATTTCAACAAGTCTGTCTAGAGCACTGTTAATCCACCTGCCTAATTTTGTTTACATAATTATTGCGCACTTTCTGTAAATCCTATAAACTTCATTTCACTTCTCAAATATCACTGTGTTCATCTGCTATATGATATATTTAACTGAATTTTCTGATCTGAACAACCAATGATTTCTAAAGGAAAATCATGAAAAATATCAGCGGTGCCCAAACTTTTTCATACCACTGTAGTTGTTATCCAAGAGTTACTCACAGGAAATAAATGTGCACTACAAACTCGACAGCTTTCGGTTGGTGTCCACTTTGCCTGTTTGATTTTGGCAAGTCATTTTTCCCTCTGGTCTGTGTCTTTGGGAAGTGATATACAAATGACAATCCGTTATCCCCTTCTTCACCTTCAAAGGTGAATTTTTTTAATTATTATTTTATTTATTTATTGCTCATTAATGGCAGCTTATTTGACTGGAACTATTATAAGTATTTGACTTTTGAGTATGTTTTTGAGGTGTCGTTGCTTTATATTGAGTAGGAATCAGCCTTACAATACAGGCAACATGCCTGTGTATCATCCCCAATACACGGTTTCAACCAGCCCTTGAATTCAGCAGTTAGACTATTGTGAGAGTAACTGCCTGTCATTGCTTTGGGATGGGAGAGAGGCTCACAGAGCACCCGCTGCTCACTGGGGACAGTTACTGCAGAACGATTGGTACTTTCACGTGGAGTCTCCAATAGCACCAGGAAAAGATTTGTTGCTAGTTGCTTTTTTGATTAAAAAAAAAAGTAGCTAAATATAGTGAAAAATCGCTAAGTTGGCAAAAGTGGAATCAGACAGTAGGTACTCATTATGGCAGCAGCTTCATTTATATCAGCTGCAACCAAGAATTATAGGGTGTTATGTTTGTTCATACTATAAATCGTGGATGTTCATAGTAAGTAGAAATTTATAATATGGCCACATGGTAGTGCTGAATTTTCTTGAATTCCTGCAAACAATCAAATGGGATGAGAATATGTTGAGAGCAAAAGCTTGTTAATTTAAATGAATGTTGATTGCAGTTATGAATTTCTTCATTCTTAGTCTCTTAAATGTTATTTACTGTTCTTTCTGAATGCTCCAGTAATGCTTGATTGTTCTGAACCTGACTCTTTGACCACTTCTTTTGAACCATTAGACATAAACACACAGCTGAGTAGGAAAGTTGCTGATCACTGTCTCTGCCCAAAAATGAGTGTACTCTAAATTTCTGATGATATGACAGTCAAATTGCTAAAGCCATATGTTCACCCCTGCTGCCATGTTTCAGGTATGGTGGGGCTCTGCAAAACCTTACTCTCAAGTTGCCTGTCACCATCAACAAGTTCTTCCAGCCCACTGAGATGGCCTCTCATGACTTTTTTCAGCGCTGGAAACAACTCAGCCAGTGAGTGTGTGTGTGTGTGTGTGTGTGTGTGAGACAGCTTTGAGAAGTTTTTTGCAGATAGCATGGACCTAAGGCAAAAACATGTTGGCTGATAATTAATTGCCATGTAAATAATTGTGATTAACAATTTAGTTCGTATTTTGTTGCGTATTAGCAACTTTTAAAGTACAAGCCAAAAGTGACCAAATTAACCAGCTGTCCTACTTCCTGTCTGTCTATAACTCCAAACTGACTACAGTAGCAGTTCACGTTAACACATTGTGCACTGCTGCCTTCTAAAGCTTTAATAATACCAACAGTTAGAATATTTTTCATAAGACCTATCATTTACTTCCACATAATTGTGGAAAGCTCACATACTGTTTGTTGCAAAATAAACAACTATAAAAAAAACTGGAAAATGATTGTGATTATGTACTTGTGTAATAAGTATGAAAGCCCAACATCCACATTATCTGCAATACCAAGATGTTTCCAAGGGTGTGTGATGTATATGTGTTGTGAATTTGTGTGTTTTTTTTTGTTTGTTTTTTTTTTTGTGGGGGGGAATAAATAACCATTTTTTTTTCTGTTGCAGGCCCCAGCAAGAAGCACAAAAGATCTTTAAGGCAAACCATGCCATGGACACTGAAGTGCTCAAAGCTAAGGTATGACCACTCTGTGATTTATGCTGCCCATTTTGTTGCAGTCTTTTGTCCATTTATAAAGTCCCCTATGAACAAACGTGCATTAGCCGTGATGAGGGAAAATGGCACCCAGGGAAAGAATATGATTCCACATGGTTGCTTGTATGTAATAATACTGTTCAAATACCCAAATGAATATTTTATTACAACCCTAGTATACAAATATATATTATTTTGTCTGTTATTGTGTATGCATATGTAGTTGCTGGGATTGGGCACAGCCCTGCTGGAGAAAGTGGATCCTAACCCGGAGAACTTTGTATGTGCTGGAGTGATCCAAACCAAGGCCCAGCAAGTGGGCTGTCTTCTCAGACTTGAGCCCAATGCACAAGCCCAGGTATTTACACACTTGTGGTCCTTATGACCAAAACATCAACAGTGTTTGCAAGTACGTCTTCACACTAAGCAACAAATGCTATCATATAACAATTTATGGGAATGATTCACTCAAACACCTACCATTAATTTTTTAATTTCCCGTGTCTCCAAAGGGAGTTTATTGGCCATTAACTTAGTTAGGCACTGGTGCTATGAGGGTAATGTATTGGAGCAAAAAATTCTGGTGATGTAGTTTCATATCTTTTGCAAATAAAGAAGCCAACGTTTGGGACAAAAGCTGTATTGACCAGTTTATTGTATATGGAGTTTTTCAGTGAACCATTCTTTTAGCAGCCTTTTCTGACCATTTGAATTTGGTCTGATGGTCTGTATGTCTAATCCTAAATATGACCACACACACTAACAAACACAAACAGGCTGGCCCTGTGCTGGTTGAAGGTCAGTGGTCAGGCTGTGTCTGTGTTTCATTGCATCTCACTACTGTCTGTGTCTCTGTGTCTGCTGCTGCATCTCAAGCCTGGGGAGCAGGTAACACTCATCTGACCCTTCTTCTTTTCTCTCTTTCATTCTCTCTCACTCACTCATGGACTCTCTGTGTTTTTCTACCTCATTTAATCTCGTTCATATTCTGTTAGGTTTTTTTTCTTCTCTCCCTTTTTTGTTGTCTGTTTTTTCTTTTTCTTCTGTTTTTTTAATCTATCTCTCTGTCTCTAAGTCTTTCTCTCTCTTTCTTTCTCTCTGTGTGCAGTAGTAGAACCCAGGCCACTTGGCGTGTCATCAGTTTTCACACTCCTCCTATGTATCTGTGGTTCATCTTGCACTTCTATTTGTAATAAGTGTCTGTGTTCACATTTCCTGTGCACAGTCCACAATTAGGATAAGCTTCACACTCTTAACAGCGTGATGTATTTCATTGCTTTGTTCTTCTTTAATGTTCTGATGTTCTGCATCTTCTTGCTCCTCAGATGTACCGGTTGACTCTGCGCAGCAGTAAGGACACCGTTGCCAGACGTCTCTGTGAGCTGCTGGCAGAACAGTTCTAGAACCAACCTCTAGAATCCGCGTCTAGACCATCACCTTCTAGAACCGAGAAGAACCATGACCAGACCAGCGTTCCACCTTCCAGAACCCAGAACAAAAAATTTCCAAAAGCATAAGGGAAAAGAAAAAGCAGCTGCCATACTTACGGCAGCAATATTATTGTCCTAATTCTGAAAATTCTGATTATTGTATATTATCATCAGCGCTACCATTCTTGTTTTTATTGGTGTTTACCTGTGCGTGAGTGGTGTAAAGAGACTGTGTGTCTAACTGTGTGCGTGTGGGTGAATGAGTGTGCGAGCGCATGAAAAAATTGTAGTAGTTCGATTTTCCGTCCTGCCTGTTAACCAGTCCACCTGTGCTTGTGTTGACAGCTGGTGCGTGTCGTGGCTCATGGAAAGAGTGAAACAGAGATTTTTTTTTT
>BRDA01012468.1:4786-24487 GCA_036984385.1 Crenuchus spilurus | reverse complement strand
GCATTGTCACTGACGGAAGACTCGGCATTGTCACTGACGGAAGACTCGGCATTGTCACTGACGGAAGACTCGGCATTGTCACTGACGGAAGACTCTGCATTGTCACTGACGGAAGACTCTGCATTGTCACTGACGGAAGACTCTGCATTGTCACTGACGGAAGACTCTGCATTGTCACTGACGGAAGACTGTGCATTGTTATTAATGTACAGTTGCAAGAAAAAGTATGTGAACCCTTTGGGATACCTTAGATTAAAAAGAGCACTACTGGCAAAATATTCTGTGGAGAAAAAAAACACACAGCACACAATCATCAAAACCTCATCCCAAATGTGAAACATGGTGGAGGGGGCATCATATTTTGGGGCTGCTTTGTTCACTCAGGGCCTGGATGGATTGCAATCATCAGTGGAATAATTACTTCCGAAGTTTATCAAGTCATTTTGCAGGAAAGACCGTCTGTGACCGAAACAGCATGGTTTCAACAGAAGAAAACAGGGTCAACCAGTTATTAAATCCAAAGGTTCACGTACTTTTTACACCCTGCACTGTGAATGTTTACATGTCGTTGTCAATAAAAACTTGAAAACATATCATTTTATGTGGTATTAGTTTAAGCAGACTGTGTTTGTCTATTATTGTGACTTAGATGAAGATCAAACACATTTATTGACCAATTTTATGCAGAAACAGTATTAGTAACTTAGTACCATTATTACTAATCTTAGGTTATGTTACTAGCTTAACGGTAAGTTTAATTACTGACTTAAGGCTTGGGCTAAGGTTTATTTAATATAAACATTACTAAGAAAAAGTCTATCGAAATGTAAAGCTCAGACTAAGACTAAACTTAAATTTCAGACTGAAGTTAATAGTTTTAATTCTGAGTAACTGGAGGCCAAACCTGATTATCAATTCATCACTTATTGTAGCTTATTGAAGGGTAAAGGTTATTTTAAAATACATTTTGTGTTAATTTACAGAAATGTTTTGTGTTTGTAGGGCTGGTGTGGATGGAAAGGACCCGAGTTCTGGGACCAGAATGCCTACTATAACCTCTGCCTTCCCCAAACGCCACAAACCGTCTGAATATGTTCAGATATATCCATCAGTCATGTCTACCTGAGGCTAACATTACTAACAAACACTGAAACTCAATAGTCACCTAAATATCAGTTGTTTTTGTAAAAATGCATCACCTAAACTTCTCCCAGAACACTCAAACTCCCTCCAGATCTTAAGTTAGACACATTTTGACTTTAAAATAAATCAAACTGCAGATTCTGATTCGTTTTCCAAGCTGCCAAACATTTTCATGCGCTATTTTGGGGACCATTGAGTTTTAGTTTTTGTTAGCGGTTGCAGCTCCAGCATGAAGCTAATGAAGCAAAGTTCTGACTCCAAACCTGTCTTGGATGATCATCCCAAGTGTAAAATTGTGTAAAAATGATGAAACTTGTCTCACAGACTGGACAAAAACGATGCACACAGTCCACAGATGAATATTAAAGACAACTTTATTCCATGACAACATTGCAGCAACATTCTTTCAGGTTTGTAAACGGTTATTGTCAACATCACTGTCTTGTATCTGCTACAAAGCCAGATTCCTGGGTTGGGTTGTAAACTAGATTAGGACTGCACAGTGTACTGTTATTGTGATGTTGGCCATTGCACTACTAAGATCACCAATGACTGAGCACAATCACAGTATTTAAGTCCAGTACTAGTATAGTGACCACATTGTGCAGTTCACACTGACTCTGTTTACACCTGCTCATGAGACTAGTATGTGAAGATTTGAACCACATGCATTTATACCAGAATTTAATCAAATAAGACGCAACTTGGCCGGTTTTAGCACAGTTGCCCTTAGACTGCCTGTAAGCAATGTTTTTTTTTCCATTGGCATAATAGACAAGTTCTTTGGCATACTGCTCATGGGTGAAGTTTTGGTTGTATTGGGAGGGGTTTTGACTCTATTGGGTGGAGTTTGGGCTGTAATGAGTAGTGTAATGTGGGGTTTGGGATGTGTTGGGTGGGGTTCTGGTAGTATTAGGCTGGGTTTTGACTATAGGGTAGAGATTGGGTTGTACTAGGTGTTGACTGCAGTGGGTGGGGTTTTGGTTGTGTTGAGCTACGTTTTGACTGTCTTGGCTTGAGTATTGGTTGTTTCTTGGCAAAGCGGGCATATCAGCCTAAAATGCATCTCAGATCACCTGCTGAAGTGGTTTGAATTCATCAGTCTTACATGTGTAAATTTTTATGTATATAATCAAATATAATCCTAAATCTAAAGACACGACCAGGTGTAAACTGGGGTCTACTTATGGGTTCAGACTGCACCAGTAAGCTCAAAGCTGTTGAGTAAATCTGGCTTTGTAAAGTGTTATTCTTTCCACACAAAGCCATTCATCCATTCTGTAAACTGGGTCAGAAGAGTCGTCTGTAATGTAAAACCTGTCTAAAAAAAAGAAAATAAGTCCATGTACAAACACTTTTACATCCCCATGTAAAGGGTTCAAAGCAGAATCCAAGGAAACAGACAAATGAGGATCCAAAATATGATTCCCATGATCCTTCACTTTCACTGGTGCAGAAACAATGGATCTCCACTCTGACTTCCCATCCGGAGTTCGGGAAGATTTTAAATGGTCCTGGCTGTAGATTAAGCCTAACGGTAGACTACCACTTTTGGCAGTACAATTTAGACCAGAACTAGGTGCAATAGGCTTAATCTATGAGAACCCGACCTAAAGGTCGGTCCATTTGGACCTGTAGACATCTTGTCCTTGAAGTAGTTCAAGCTAACATGCTCTGTTATCCTCCATTAACCGCTTATCATGTTAGCGCTTTGGACCGAGCTCCCCCTGCGACGTGCAAGGCGTCACCCTTAATGCAGTGAACGTCCTTCTCTTCACCAGTCCCTCGCCCTCTTCCCATCCACGGCGTTCAGGCTCATATCTTCTCTTGTACGTTTGCGCCCGGCCGTGGTCCAGCTTAACGTTTCTCGCTCTATCCGGGTACCGTTACTCCGGAGTGTCCGTAAAAGCCTCCCACAGTGTTCACGCCCTGCGGACCAGGCCACATCCTCCGCCGTGAGGCCCTCACAGTTCCGGATCCTGATGGTGAAGACGGAGTAATTAGAACCATCAAATGTACTAGAGCCTGTATGACTGGAATGTCTATCAAACGCATGTTTAGGTGATTTAATAAATCAATCAGACCAAGATGAATAATTTCAGAACATTTTCCATCTTTAATGTAATAAACTAAAGTAGTTGCACCCCCTCATATAATTGGGGGTGTGGCTGAGTTTTCCAAATGAACTAATCACATTCAAACTCATGTAAAATAGTTAATACACATCTGCCATCATTTTAAAGTCATTCTGATTAACCCCAAATAAAGTCCAGCCATTCTAGTAGGATTTCCTGTTATTTATGGTCCGCAAATAGGTTATAAAGCATCAAATGGAGCTCACTGTTGAAAGGCATCAGTCAAAAGAAAACAAAACATTCCCAAGACAGATATGCCAACACAGTGAAGATGGTCATCAAGAAGTCAGTCAAATTTGGCACAACATTCAAAAGACAAGGAAAAGAGGTCCAAGAGGTTGTGAGAAGGTGTACAGCAATAATAAAGGAGTTTGTGGTAAGTACTGGTTGTGTAGTATGTGACAATCTCATATATTCTTCATACGTCTGGGCTGCGGGGTAACAAGACGGAAGCATTGTCTTACAAAGAAAAACATCCGAGCTCAGCTACATTTTGCCAAAATCATGTGAAGAGATGTTTGGTGCGAAGCCAACACTGCATCACCAAAAGTGAAGGATGGTGGAGGTAGCTTTATGCTTTTGGGCTGTTTGTCTGCAGCTGGAACTGGAGCTTTATTCAAGGTGGAGAGAATTATGAACAGTTCCAAAAATCAGCCAATTTTGGTACAAAACCTCTGCTGAAAAGTTAAAGAAGAGGAATTGATCCAAAGTATACCTCCACATTGACCAAAGAGTGGCTTCAATAGAATAAAATTTCAACGATTTGAGGAAGATTCCCTCACAATCTGACAGATTTGGAGCCCTTTTTTAGGAAGAGTGGGTAAAGATGTGCCATGCTGATCCTGTGCAAACAGTCTGAACGGCATCATACATTCAAAAAACACTTCAGCACAGTATTACTTTAAAGGTGTCCATATTTATGCAAACACATTGTCCACCCTAAAAGATTTCAGTTACTTTTCAGTGGAATTGTACAGATTACAGGGGACATTAAAGGTGAAAGCAGTTCTGAAATGATTCATCTTGGGCTGATTTTTTAAAGATGCCCTTTAACAGGGCTGTGTAGACTTTATAACCACTGTATATGTTGACATAACATATGGGGCCATTCTGACAGACTGCAGTACACCACAGGAAGTGTAGAGGGCGATATGGTATAACAAGTGATGGTTCAGTTTAGAGCCTCTGTCACCAACTGTGGATAACGTCATAGTTCTGGCAGTGCCCAACAATGTAGACCAAAGTCTCAGCTTTTTCTACAAGCCACCATTTCAGTTTCTGACCAAATGGTTTTTCCCCAGTGAAGCTAGAAAGCTTCAATCCACAGGGTTGGATTTCAGTTAAGCCAGGAGTGTCCAACTCCAGTCCTGGAGGCCAGATTCCTGCAGGTTGGCGATGTCCCTGATCAAACTCCCCTGCTTCAGCTCAGTGGGTTTATCTGTAGTGCCAGAGCAGGCCTGGATTTGGACGCCCCTGATTTAAGCAGACAGGTAATAAGAACTCTACAAAAAAAAAAAAAAGACTTACTCAAGTTGTGCATCGTTGGCCACAAGGACGCTAATGCACTCCATACTTCCTGCTCGGGCGGCTTTATGTACGGGAGTTTCCCCAAACACGTCCTGAAACAAGAATCCAGTGCCGTTTGTCAAAGTGTTAAACTTATAGAGGCTATAATATCAAAATATGTCCACAGGTGTACTGCTGATGAGCCTCTGGCCAAAAGTTTCACCTTTTTTGTATTTCAAGTAGATGCCGTCATGAGCACCGTGTCCCTGACTGAGAAAACCGAAACGAAGAAAGTACTACGGTGAGAACCTAGCGCTAGGCTTCGTGATCACAAGAGCAGAACAAATGAGCAGCTATCGCTCTGTGTTCAGAGTGTATGATCATCAAATGAAGCACTGAAGCCTAACAAACCACATGGGTCGGGTCGACCAAATGGCCTTGGGCTGATGAGACCTCTGACTACACAACAGTGGTATCTACTCGCGCTCTGTTGTGAATGTGAACCCTAGCGCTAGGTTCTTACCGCTGTACTTCCTTTGTTTTGGTTTTCCTGGTCATAGATATGGTGGTCACTCCATTTGTACACATCACATAGTGAATTAAGGGGGTTGTGACTTTCAGAAGTTTGGTAACCCCTGATCTAGAGCGGCAGAAGCTTAAATTACACCAAATTCCGGTACCTTTAACTATCACACTGGTGCCTCAAACCACATCACAGACTGTATCATACTGTAAACGTATGATGTTACCTGCTGGTTGGGATCAGCTCCTGTGTGAAGGAGCCAGAGCAAACAGAAGGCCTCTCCACCGCAGGCCGCCACATGCGCCGGAGACTGACCGGCAGCATCTTCGCCCCTGTTCACAGCCGAGCCGGCCTCCAGGAGGCTGCTGGTGCTAAACAGCTGCAAACAATAATAGTAAAAGATCGTTTACGTCACAAAGTGTCCAGTGCTGGATCAGGAGTCCGTTTACAACCACAGAGCTGCTCTCGTCTGGTGGTCTAGTGCAGTGACACTGACCATGATGCCACCATGTGCTGAGAACACTTCACCACCCAAATAACAGCAGTCCTGCAGTCAAACTGACCAGTGATGAGTGAGGAGGAGGAGGCTGATACACTGGACAGGCACAGACTGTCTATCAGCCACCAAGAGACATACGTACACATAATACGTGCAATACAGCACATATACAGTATATCTCCCAAAAGTAGAATATCACTAAAATCACAGTCCCTCTGTGTTTTAATTCAGACTTCATATTTTATATTCATTACACATAAGGTGACATTTCAGGCCTTTTCTGCATTAATGTTGATGCCATTCGAATAGTAATTTACTTAAGATATGTAAGTAAATTATGATTAAAATGTCATCAACACACACACACACACACACAAACACACACATAAATGAATAAATATAAATATAAAGATAGAAACAATAGTACTAAAAATAATATAATAAAAAAGCACAAGATAATAAATAAATAAAATAAAGTAATTCCAGTAAAACAAGACAATCTAAAAAAATAAAATATATAAATAATGACATAATTAAATCCTAATTAAAGACTAAAGCAAACCAGTATGTTTTTAACTGTTTTTAAAAACACTGACTGAAGCAGCCTCGATGTTTAATGGTAAAGTGTCCAGATCTTTGATTCATAAATAAATAAAGACAGACAGATATCAATACACAGAGATATACATTCATATAGATAACTAATACAGAGAGAGAGAGAGAGAGAGAGAGAGAGAGAGAGAGAGAGAGAGCGCGAGCATGAACATGTTCTGTACTTACACTGTCTATCTCTTTATTACATAAACACACCAGAACTCTTAGGGTCTTACCGGGTCCTGGTCCAGCAGAAACATGCTCCGTGTCCAAATATCTCCACTACAGTCTCTGACACACCGCCTCTGCTCACGTACACACGCTCATAAACACACACACACACGCTCAGCCTCCTGCTTTATTCACCGCAGCGCGCACCACGTGACCGCCGGGCTCCGTACACATGCGCGCGCTGGAGTTGTGCGGGCTCACACGTACGCAGAGCGCGCGGGGGCGCGCGCGCCGCGAACGAGCTTCGAGGTCATTGGGTCACTTGTGCAGCGACGTGACCTGTTCCGTTAAAATCAGTGTTCTGTTTGCACTAATCCGGCCCTGACAGCGTCACTGTTATTTTTTGCAAATGCTTCACATTAGCAGGGTTGTGTCTGAAATGTCAGTATTCAGAATAAAACAAAACAAATGCTCATTTTTACTCAAACACAGACAAACAAATGAATAAAAGCAGAGACACTGACCCCCTGCAGGTCTCCAGAGCGTCCTGTGATTATATTCTTATATTTATAATATTCTTCTGTTTGAAAGAGAAAAGTGCTCTGAAACACACATTAGTGAACACTAGGGGGCACCCGGGGAGCAGTTGGCGGTTAGGTGCCTTGCTCAAGAGCACTTCAGTCATGTCCTGCCAGGGATTGAACCGGAAACCTTCTGGTCACGGCCACATTTTCACCTCATATCTGCAGTTTTCCAGATCTTGATGTTGTTCCAGCTCCAGATTGCTTGGTCTGATTGGTCGGCACCTTTCAACAAATACACTAATCCTCAAACAACTACATGGGCTACCACAGCAACAACCTGGCAACACCTCAGCAACCACCAGAGATACCATAGCAACTGAGCAGCAGCCACTTAACAACCACGTAGTCACACTACAGCAAATACTTAGCAACACCGTAGCAGCCAACCACATCAGAAACCACATAGAAAGAGTTTAACGACTCTATAACGACTGCTTAGCAACATCATAGCAGACACTTAGCAACAGCTTAACAGCACTATAGTGAATACTTAGCAACATCAAAGCAGCCACCAAGCAACTACCTATCAACACTATAGCAACAGCTTAGCAACACATTGCAACTATTAAGCAGTCACTTAGTAATATCATAGCAGCTACCAAGAAACCATTTAGCTACACTGTAGCAGCTGTTGCAGCATACTGACCACATACCAATGGCATTAATGTGAGAATCACTTTAGCTGCACCAGCATTCTTCAGGAAATGCCACTTTTCTAGATCTTATTTTTGTTTACAACATTTTATATAACGTCTGGTCATTTTATAACATTCTTTCAGAGAATTTTCTCTTCCCATCAGCTCAGACCAGTTCTTGGGTCACTGGAGTTTTTGGGTCGTAGATAAAATAGCTTTGTTTGTGTTGTAGACACTGTGACATCTGGTTCCTATCGCCAGCAGTGTAATTTGGTATGTTTCTATACATTTCTCTACAACAAT
The DNA here is from genome assembly GCA_036984385.1 of Crenuchus spilurus. NCBI lineage: Eukaryota > Metazoa > Chordata > Actinopteri > Characiformes > Crenuchidae > Crenuchus > Crenuchus spilurus. Next base: position 16,394 of record BRDA01012468.1, on the reverse strand, counting down.
AGATGTAATTACAGACAATTTATTGTGTCAACATGTTTTAAATTAATAGAATAATCTGACTCCTGGCCACTAGGGGCTGAAATCATACTGTATTCATAGAGCCAAGAAGGCATGACAATAACAGCATGCCAGGGCGGTGTGCACAATAGCCTTGGGGGGCGGGGTACACTATGTGCTGTACGCTCCCTATCCTGCAGGCTGTGCCAAGGCCTGGCCCCATGCCCGAGCATTTCAGCACGTAGCCGGGTAGGGTACAGACATAATACAAATACTTGGATCAACATCTGAGGTCCTTTATTCAGATACATGGTTAATACATGGATTAGACTAAACTTTCAAGGAGGCTTCAGTGGCTTTTGTCTGTGAGTCTTCATCTTCACCATTGTCTCATATATATATATATATATATTTTTTTTTTTTACATCCACCAGAAAACGTGTTAACAGTTTACTGCTGAGCACTAAAAATGTAGCAGCTCTTAGATATTTAGTCCCAGAAACAGTTCATTTCAGGCTGCGCAGCACCGAAGGGAGTTTATGTAGGTTCATCTCGCAAATCATATTTGTGCCACAAGAGTGCTCAGGTCTATTTGTTTGGGACCTTTATTATTATTATTATTATTAAACAATTTCACAGCCTCTCATTTTCTCTTAGAACTAGACAGACTGCCCTTCTCACTGTGAATATAAGGCTACTATATGTAAATGTACTCTGCTCTGACCTTTTTCTTTTACCTTCTTTGTTTTGCTTATTGAGTCAAATCTATAGTTAGAGCTTATATATGTTCCCAGGGTCCTACGTCCTCCAGTGCTGTATTATCTACATCTTGCAATAGCAAGCTTTTCACTTTATAAAAACATCATCTCATTTTCTGTATGGAAATAAGCTGGATGCTATATTTCCAAAATAATATCAAATTAAATGAAATATTTGAATCTAAACGCAGCCACATTCAGTAAAACGCTACTACACAGCGCCATCTTCTGGCTGACGGGGCCAGCGCACTGAAATCATTACGCTGTAGGCCGGGTTGCCAGGTTTGCGGTGATTCCGGCAGATTGAACTATTTTGAAAACGCAGTAGAGGGTGCGAGTTTAACTTCCCTGCTGAAAAAAGCCTACCAGCATCATACTGGACTTGGTGACCAGCATTTGTTGTGTTTTGATCATGTTTTTGCTGGGAATCCCAGCTGTGCTTTTTTATAGCAGGGTTGGCCACCAATTTGCTTAATGATATTAGAATTCCACCAATTTGCTTAATGATATTAGAATGGGATCTTTGAAAGCATGATGAAGAATAAAACAATTTATAATTATGTATGTATTTTCTTACATGAATAATAATAATAATAATAATAATAATAATAATAATAATAATAATAATAATAATAATATACAAAATGTTCTAGAAATATAGAAATAAAAATAACACAAAATAATATAAATAATAATAAGAGTAAAGTAAATGAAAGACAAAGAAAGAAGAAGTAAAATGATAGTTAAAAGTAGTAAACCGTTACTTCCGTTACTAAAGTTACTTTCTGTAATATCTGTGAGTTAGACGCTGCAGATTTCAGCTTGTGTAGGGAGGAGTTCTGGCACACACGAGCATGGAGAATTTCTGGGACCTGGCAACCCGGTGTGGAGGAAATGACGTCGCGTAGTTACTGTAGCTATACAGATCACACAGTGGAGAGTGAACCCGGCTGAGCTGAGTGTCAGACTGCAGAGCTGAGTGTGTTTATCACACTTTATACTCTCACACTGTCAAACCAGCACACATGGACACACCTGCATTATCCTGACAGTCCGAGCTGTTTACAGGTGAGCACACTTATTTATTAATATAATTACATTTATAATAACAACACATAACTCAGCTCGTCTTAACATCTTTTATCATCACACAGCACTACAGCCTGTTTATTATGACCATTTTAGGTTATGTTTACCTGAAACTGTTCACTTATCTGTGTTTATACTTATATACCTTCTGTCTGTATAAGCCCATTTCAGCTAAAGTTCATACAGTGAGTCATACATGAGACATACAAAGTCGTAGCAATGAGATACAATGTCATAATAACGAGATAAAGTCACAGTAATGAGATACAATGTCATAATAACGAGATAAAGTCACAGTAATGAGATACAAAGTCATAATAACGAGATAAAGTCACAGTAATGAGATACAATGTCATAATAACGAGATAAAGTCACAGTAATGAGATACAATGTCATAATAACGAGATAAAGTCACAGTAATGAGATACAATGTCATAATAATGCACTGTCATAATTATCTCATTATTATAACCAGGGGCATGGTAGTGGGGGTGGGGTGGGGGGGTGGGACTGAGTTACCAGGGCCCCAAGTGGGGCAAGGGCCCTTGAGGAGTCTGGAATTTTATTTTCCTTTAAATATTAAAGGAAATAATATTTGATAATGGAGGCAAGGGGCCCTGGGCACTGCTTGTCCGTAGGGTCCAGAATTTGGTGCCACGCCCCTGATTATAACTCTGAATCTCATAATAATGACTTACTGTATGATTGTTTTGGGCTTTCACAGGTTTTTTACATGCGAGTGCTCTTGGAGCAGATGTTATTTGTTGTAAGATGTCACCGTGTTGCAGTTATAATACCGAGGAACCTCTCAGCCAGTTAACCTGGGTGATTTATAAAGAACTGGTTGCCAACATAGAAACCGTTCTCCTGGGTTTGCTTCAGAGAGCTGTTGCGGTTCACTCTAATGAGGCCAGGAGGGCCAGACTCCTGCAGCTTTCTAAGAAAAGTTTAGCTTGAGACGTCAGAAGACTGCCATCAGGAACTGATTGTATTGGGCAGGTACTGATGATGGATCTGGATCACTATCTCCACTACAGCTCATGGCAAAGGTATTGGATAGAGCTCCATCGCTCCACAGCCCAATGCCTGTGCCTAGCTTGGGCATGGTGACCTTCATGATCAGGTGCTCCAGAGTGTGTCACTCTGTTGTAAAGCTTTTCTGTGGAGATTATGCAAGCTGTATGTGCAACACTGAACTGAATTTATGGTGCTGCAGTAAGCCAGAGGTGGAAACTGAGCCATGGCATGACAAAGGTCCCACTGGGGATGGTGAAACATTAAATTAGATCCACTCTGTGATGCAGAATGTTCAGTCAAGTATTCCCCAGACACAGAGCTCGTACTGGGCTCTCTGAGCTGCATGTGTAGGTGGGAGCTTCTCTAAAGAACAAAGTACAATTATAACACTACACATAATCTACAGATGTACAAGTGCACATACACTGCATGTCTAGTCCCTGTACAACCAAGAGAAAAGAACTAAACATGAACCAACTGGCACCATGTCTAATGCCACGTGTGGACTAGAGCCCCCCAGCACTGAGCTGTGGAGCTGTGTTCCAGTACTTTTGGAATGAGTTGGAAATGAAGTGATGGTGATGATAATTCAACATCCTGATGCTCCCGTCACAGAAAGCAATCAGATCCTCCCAAAATCTAGTAGAACGCCTCCCGAGGACAGTAGAGACAGTTAAAGCAGGTATCAACTCGGAGCTGGCATCCGGATATTGATTTGGATCTGAACTCTCCAGGGAGGTAGATCTACAGGACCAGGATTGGGGACCACCGCTCTAATTGATACAGTTGAACCTTTATCCAAAATTGACTTAACCTCTGAAGTCAGACACTCTGATTTCATCTGACATGCCTTGACTTTTCACAAATTACATTCATCTGAAATTATTTTTGTCCCCAAAGTGTTACACAGGCTTTGTTCAGCACAAACTCAGCAATAACAGTGTCAAGACAGTAAGAGTGTCATATAGTAACTCTATATTGATTAAATCTGCTGTAAACTAGAGCACTAGACTTAAACTAAACTTTGTTGGCTACACACTGGTCATTACAGTTTTTAGAAATTGTATGTGGTTTTATTTCTAAAGCTTAACAAATGTGAGGTGACACTGTGTATTACTCAGTCATCAATCTTAGTGAAAATTCAAAGAGATAGGTTTCGTTTTGTTTCTAGAATAAAATCTCGCAGCTATAAGTGTTTTTGTGGAATTTCGTAATTAAAACAGGGTTAAAATGCCCTAAAACATAATTAGGAATTTATTGTTCCATCAATGATGGCAAGCCATCCTACACATACAGCAAAACAGGCCTCACAGATGGGACGAGGTTTTTATGCTGGAACTTTTTCCAGAGTATTCTGATGTCTCTTTCCTTCTTTTTAAACAGTGTTGTATGAAGGAACGTAACCATGTTCAGTCCGAAAGAGCTGGAGGGGGAGGTGGATCATTCCTTCTTCGATAGCGATAGTGAGACGGGAAAAACTGGGCACCAGGAGCCAGAGAAGTGGGAGGACCGTAAACGTGTTCACCCTGAAACCCCTCATATAGGAACAATTGAGGAGGATGGAAGGGTAGAGATAGAGATCAAGGAGAGAGAAAAAGAGGAGGCTGTTTTGAAAGTGGAAACACTGGAGGATGTTTTCTCCGGCCTTGGGATTCAGAGTGTGCACACTGAAAAGTCTGGAGGTCGTTCAGACTCAACGAATAAAAAAAAAGAGTCTGAGGTCAGTGTTGTGAAAGAGGTGAAATCTGGAACAGAAGACTCTGATACCTCTTCTAGAAAGTCCTCCCCACGACCCTGTTCTGATAGGACGTCCAGACACAATAGCCAATCGGACGATTCGTCCAGCCTTTACTCCTACTCCTCTGTAGAGCCGCAATCTGATTCGTCAACTGAAGAGAGAGGCGATAATGCTGTTTTTAAGAATGACAAAGAAACAGAACGTGACAACAGTCAAAAAGAGAACCGTCTAGAACCTGTAAAACATTATCCAGACACCTCCAAGAGGTTTAGAGGAAAGTTCCGTAGCCGCAGCCACTCATCGTCATCTGAACGTGAAGACTCAGTCAGAGGTGATGGGAAAAGCCCTGCCCCCCCTCACAAACCCTCTGTTGCTCAGGTGTCATCGTCGCCCTGCCAACGACCCCGATTGGGTTCGGCCAGTCTGAGACAGAGACCTAAAGTCTCTGAAACAGCCGAGTCTGAAGACACAGTGACGGATGTCACTCCTCTGTCCACGCCAAATGTTAGTCCAGGACAGTCATTTGACATGACTCCGCCCACTGAACCTTTAGAATCTGTTGCTGGGATAAAAATGCAAGATGTGGTCAATGAGCCATCAGTTACTGAAGTGGATGCAGTAAAGAGGAGGAGCTCAAACATTGACAGGGAGCAGCAATCTGGTACGTATTAAAGCAATAAATCAAGCAGAAATTAGCATAATTTTCCCCTTTATCCTAATGACCCAACATTGATGCAGCTTTCGACACTGTTACAACTATGAAAGTCAATGCGAATATAAATTAAGCGCAATTCTACAGTGGTGCTTGAAAGTTTGCGAAACCTTTAGATTTGATTTCTGCTTAAATTTGACCCAGGTGCAGTAAAACAGGCCCAAACCTTGACTCTACTACCACCGTGTTTCACAGATTGGATGAGGTTTTTATGGTTGAATGCTGTTTTTCTTTTTCCAAACGTAGCACTTCTAATTTAAACAACAAAAAATCAGTTTTGGTCTCATCTATCCACAAAACAACCCATTGTTCCAGTAGTTTGTGGCTTGTCCATGTAGTCTTTATCAAAGTGCAAAGGGGCGGACAATTCTTTTTGGAGAGAACCTTGCAACCCTGCTATGCACACCATTGTTGTTCAGTGTTCTCCTGATGGTGGAATCATGAAGTTACTCTGGGGTCCTTTGTGTCCTTGCTGACTATTACACGCCTTGCTCTTGGAGTGATCTTTATTGGTTGACACTCCTGAGAAGGTAACAATGGTGTTGAATTTCCTCCATTTGTACACAATCTGTCTGACTGTGGATTGGTGGAGTCCAAACTCTTTACAGATGGTTTTGTAAACTTTTCCAGCCTGATGAGCATCAACAACTCTTTTTCTGAGCTCCTCACAAATCTCCTTTGTTCATGTCATGATACACTTCCACAAACATGTAAAGATCAGACTTTGATAGATCTCTGTTCTTTAAATAAAACAGGGTGCACACACACACCTGATTGTCAGGCCATTGATTGACAAGATTTGACAAATTTTTCCTTCAAACTATCTGCTACTATACGTTTACCACTCACGGACATGAGATTGGTTGATTTTCCTCAATAAATAAATGATCAAAACTGATGTTATGTTTTTTGGTTCTCTTTAACAACTTGTGACAAAGTTTTAGGCCTAATTTATGCAGAAATGTATAAAATGTAAACTTTCAAACATAAAAATTAGGATAGAAATAAAATATTTATAATAACTTCAGATGAAGGGATAGATTTATCCGTCTTCATCTGTTGGTAGAATGGTAAAATTAACACTAGGGGGAGCTCTAAAATGGTTCTAGTATGCATTGTGCCTGTAAATTGTTTAAATATTTGAAGTGTACAAATTTTCAAGGATGCAACTCTTACGCACCACATACATTAAATTAATGTAATTTTATTTTAGAACATTATTAAAATAAAGTGCTTTTCTTTGTAAACAGAGAAACATTGGACGGCATATTTGATTAGATTTACTCAACATTTGGTTCTTTTTTCTATTAGACATTGGGCCAGACTTCGGAAATGTCTGGAAAATGGAAAATCTACTTTCATCAGCTTGTAGTTCAAGCACTGATAATCTAAAAATGCTAAATATCAGCTTTAGTTATTGAATTTTTTTAATAACCTTTTTCAAGTCTTTGATTATTGATTATCAGGCCAACCCCAGTAAGTATGTTATGGCTTATGTATGTTTATTCAAGTCTAATATAAATCCTTTTTTTTTCTTTCTTTTCGTCATTTCCCTCACTCACTCTAGCTGTGCTCAGCTCAGGTAGGCGGGTGGACAGTGTTTTGGTCATTTCCAGCCCCAGCAGTGCATCCAGCAGGAGCCTTGGCAGCCAGCGCCAGAGGAACTACTCCTTCACCAACGATGAGGTGCGGCGGATTGAGCGTGAAAACCAGCGTCTGCTGAGGGAGCTCTCTCGCACATCTCCACGCTCACGCAACATAGGCTTCACTCACTACGGTGCCTCGCCCACTGCCCGCCTCTATCACAGTGCCCTCAACAGGCAGCGTGAGCAGCAGCGCATCCAACGTGAAAACCTGGTTAGTCTCTTATCTCGATCAATTCAAAATACTTCCCAAAAATTCTGCACAAAGATCTTTTGAAACATTTTTCTGGTGTTCTAGACCTCAACTTGAGTTCCACCGTTTCTGTTAACTGCACCTTTTAACTCCATTACCTGGAATTTGCTTTTTCTATCTTCTTATAGTTTTCTCCTGCTTTGTGGGCATCAGTTATTTTAATGTACACAGAGTTGGGCAGCTGCTTATAAATGCTAGTTGCTGGGACAAGGCCTGATGAGTGTTTATACATTTTTGAAACTGCCATTACCTGATCTTTCATAATGACTATGACCAAGCCACAGCCCTTGGGATCTCTTGGGATTCCCAAACTTTTTGTCATCCTTTACACACTGAAATTGTCCAAAACTAAAATAGTACACTAGTCTAGCTTAAAATGTTGAAAAGAAACTTTCATCTTTAACTTTATGCATTTTGGAGTCATCTTCTACTCCCAGCAGCAAATGATGACCAGTGGTGCCCAAACTTCTGCATGTCACTGTACCTCACAAAGACATTAAAGCTGTTCAAATCTACATGATCAGAAATCAATTGTAATGTCTCTCTATTCAGATTATCAAGAACTCTCACATTTAGGTTGTTTGTTTGTTTAATGCTGAATTTAAAAAAATGGAAAAGAGTTTAATGAATTTTCTTTTTTTCTTTTGTTTTGGTCATACTTTAGTGAAATCAAAATATTTAATTCTTTAGGTGTTAGGCCACCTGATGACCACTAGAGGGTCTCTAACCTCACCTTTGAGTTCCCATTCTTCACAAGCATTCAGCCCAAAAAAATAAAATAAATAATAAAAAAAATATATATATATATTATTATTATTATTTATTTATTATTATTATTATTTTATATATAAAAATACTGTATAGGGACCTCAAAAATGTCATTTTCTGCTAATAAGAGCCAACTTCTGCACATTTTAATAGACACTCTCTGTTTACGGAATTGAACATTTTAAAATGGGAAATGTGGCCTGTACAAATGTTATTTACATTATTGTATGTTTAATTAAACTTAAATGATAAATTCAGAAAAATAAAAACTGCACTATAATATTTTTTGAACAGGGGTGCACAAACCTTTGCACAAGACAGAAAATATTAATATTTTATAAAAATACAGACAGAGTTATTGGTATTGTTGGGATATTATTATTGTTATTATAATGGAAGTATAAATATGACCAGTGAAAATATCCATAAGAGCACTGGTTTATATATATATTGTCAAAAATGACTACAATTGATTTGAATGAGTTTTTAGAAAAAACAAATACATCATTTGTCTGCAGAATCTTCTGCTTTTCAACACACTTTGTCCATCAAACTTTGATATTCCCTCATTAAAACATGCTTTTGGCTGAGCTGGGAACCACTAAGAGAGCGAGACATGAATCTCCGTCCTCTTATGGCTTCTTTCAGAACCCATAAAAGTGTCAGCATCGATCTTCAGCTGATTGTTGGTGGTTGACCCAGTTTCCCTCCAGTGTATTAGTAGCCTATTGATTCACTAATTCACTAGGACTCTCACAATCACTTGTAATGTCTCTGACTCTATGAGGGTGAAAAGCATACAGCCTCCTCTGATGCGTGTGAAGTCAGGCTCCGCCTCTTCTGGACTGCTGGGAAGCCAATGCACTCGGAGGAAAGCGCAGGAACCCCAGTTCTGATACATCAGCTGACAGACACCTGAGCCAGCAGACAATAGTAATGATGGGGAGAGAGCGCCATCTACCCACCCAGAGAGAGCACGGACAGTTTTGCTCTCTAGGGTCCGCTGAGCCACTTTGCGCTACTCTGCTGCTTACTCTCAGTCTCGTATCCATGTCTTGTCACAAGTAGTGATTCTTTTTAAGAAACTTTCACCTTCCTTAAAGTATCGCTATACATTTCTATATACATTAGTGCAAATCCTACGTTTTTGTTGCGCTGCAGCCATAAATGAACTGACATAACACACTGAACCCTATGGAGACATAGATCTGTGTTAAGACATTGCAGCCGTCAGAAGTTTTAATCTAAATAAAATCTCCTCATTTTGATATACACACACACGTGTTTATAAGTATTATGTCTTTGGGAAGTAGAGACACAGTCACTCTCTCAGATAAACAGAGACAGGTGGGGGGACGGTGACGGTGAAAGTGGTCACAATGGTCATTCACAGCTAATCCAAAAGGGGGAGCACTTGGTTGTCGACTGCTCCACTCCACTTCTTCTCCAGGGTGACCCTCAATCAAGAGGCGGAGCCTAGATTTAGAGGGCACTTGTCAGGACCCAGTTCAGTTCAGATGTGCTTGTGTAGTGATGTCACAGCTTTACATTTAAGAAAGTCCAGGTCCAGGCTCTCCAGTAACCATTTTCAAAAGGTGTCTATGTACACTAAAAGAGATGGTTCCCAAAGGGTTCCTGGCACGGTGAAAGGGTTATTCAGATGGATGAAGAATGTGCTGTAGTTGGTTCTATAGAGATGCGTTTTTGAAAATGTTTTTTATTTGCACCTAAAAGGGTTCCTTTATTATTACTCCTTGACATTGTGACCTCAACAGAGCCCTTTTGCGAACTATAATAGAATGATGTACAACACATTCCTCATCAACCTGAAGTACACTTTCATCATGGAAAGAACCTTTGGGTTCTTAGTGTGTTCATGGTTCTAAATAGAACCATTTTCTTTTCTAAAGAACCCGTAAAGAACCATGTTTTTAAAGAGTGTAGAATCATCTACACCACTTTCCTCATCAATCTGGAGAACATTTCATCATACAAAAAACTTTTGGGTTCTAAGAGTATTCATGGATCTAAATAGAACCATTTTCTTTACTAAAGAACCCTTGAAAAATCATCTTTATAAAGAGTGTAGAATAATCTACAGCATATTCCTCATCAATCTGAAGAACCATTTAATCAAACAAAGAACCTTTGGGTTCTTATCGTGTTCATGGTTCTATATGGAACCGTGTTCTTTACTAAAGAACCCTTAAAGAACCATGTTTTAAAGAGTGTAGAATCATCTACACCACGTTCCTCATCAATCTGGAGAACATTTCATCATACAAAGAACTTTTGGGTTCTAAGAGTATTCATGGATCTAAATAGAACCATTTTCTTTACTAAAGAACCCTTGAAAAATCATCTTTATAAAGAGTGTAGAATAATCTACAGCATATTCCTCATCAATCTGAAGAACCATTTAATCAAACAAAGAACCTTTGGGTTCTTATCGTGTTCATGGTTCTATATGGAATCATTTTCTTTACTAAAGAATCCTTGAAGAACTATCTTTTAAAAGAGTGTGTAGAATCATATACAGCACATTCCTCATCAATCTGAAGAAGCCTTTCATCATACAAAGAACCTTTGTGTTCTTAGTGTGTTCATGGTTCTAAATAGAACCATTTTCTTTTCTAAAGAACCCTTGAAGAACCATCTTTTTAAAGAGTGTAGAATCATCTACAGCACATTAATCATCCATCTGAAGAACCATTTCATCATACAAAGAACCTTTGGGTTCTTAGTGTGTTCATGGTTCTATATAGAACAACTTTCTTTACTAAAGAACCCTTGTAGAACCATCTTTTTAAAGAGTGTAGAATCATCTACAGCACATTAATCATCAATCTGAAGAACCCTTTCATCATACAAAGAACCTTTGGGTTCTTAGTGTTGATGGTTCTATATAGAACCATTGTCTTTACTAAAGAACCCTTGAAGATCCATCTCTTTTAGGGTTTATTTTCTTAAAAAGAATACTTTATGCTATATTGTAATGTACACACACGTTGAAGGTTCTTTGGCGTACGTTTTTATCAAATGTTCACTTCAGAATTGAAGTTTATGATGCAGCGTGAAAGGACAAGTTTGACTTAAGTGATCTGACTAAACAGAGAAGTCCTGGGCTCAGACTGAGAGACTGAAAGGTGTGTGAAGGTTGTGAAGCTCAGAGGTTAATGGTGTGGCTCTTGAGTAATAGTGTAGTAGTTGTACGAGGTTAGGACAGACTGTACCTCTGTGTGTGTCTCTCTCTCTCTCTCTCTCTCTCTCTCTCTCTCTCTCTCTCTCTCTCTGTCTCTCTCTCTCTGTCTCTCTCTCTCTCTCTCTCTCTCTCTCTGTCTCTCTCTCTCTCTCTCTGTCTCTCTCTCTCTCTCTCTGTCTCTGTCTCTCTGTCTTTCTCTATCTCTGTCTCTGTCTCTCTCTCTCTTTCTCTCTGTCTCTCTCTCTCTCTCTCTCTCTCTCTCTCTCTCTCTATTCTTAGTTCTGAGGAGTAACACGACCCAACTTGTGAACCCCCCTTCCTTCCTACATTTGCTGTTTCTTTCTATGTCCTTTGCGCTCCCTCACTCCCTCTTTTCATTCAGTGTTAAGGATTGTCCACTAGGAATGTCTTGCTGCTTTTTTCTTATTGGA